>JACXGJ010009674.1:0-23752 GCA_016801105.1 Esox niger | reverse complement strand
ACGTTACATTACCAGTGACCTTACACTGTGTCCACGTTACATTACCAGTGACCTTACACTGTGTCCACGTTACATTACCAGTGACCTTACACTATGTCCACGTTACATTACCAGTGACCTTACATTGTGTCAACGTTACATTACCAGTGACCTTACACTGTGTCCACGTTACATTACCAGTGACCTTACACTGTGTCCACGTTACATTACCAGTGACCTTACACGGTGTCCACGATCTCTTTGTCACGACTGGATTAATAATTTTTCCTTAAAGAAAAAGTGTGAAAAAAGTCAGTTTGTTGGGTCTTAGAGTAAAGTAGTGCAAAATATGTACAGAATAGGGTTGCATTGTAGACGCACCCGCTTGGTTTCCCAGCTGGCCAGGAGCTGGTGGATGTGGCAGTCCAGGATCCTCAGGGACTAGTTGGACACAGTTTGTACTACGCCACCTGATGGATAAGCATGGCATTTAGCAGAGTCACTGGCCATTCCTAGAGACATTCACTGCTAATACGGGTTTGTTCCACATTTTGACGAGTCTGTAAGAGGAACTAGACTGAACTGGGGCCCTTTTGAGGTTACTCAAATTGTCGGAATTTCTCGGTTTGGGCACACAGAATATCAGACATGATGTGTGTGTGTGCCTGTGAAGGTTGATCAAAGAGATTGGTTCCATGCTTTGCTGTTCACACAGTTGTCTCACACAGACTCAGGCACACAGACACACACACACACATAGGCACACACACACACACACTTTGTCAAAGGGTGGCACTTCGGCAATGGGTGCTAGACCTCAACTCTGGCTGTAAATAAATGGTTTTGCCACTGTACTCAGACATTCTCCTAGACTCTGGAGCCAGCTTAGCCACAGGCTGCTAAGCGTAACAACTACCGCTGCTTAGCCACCAGATGCTAAGCTTAACAACTTCCGCTGCTTAGTTTCTAGCTGCTAAGCGTAACAACTACCACTACTTTGCCTCAAGATGCTAAGCGTAATAACTACTTTACTGAAAGGCATTGCTGCATCCCACTGGTGTCAGTGCAACAGTTAAGAAAGGAAATGTCCACATTTTCCAATCAATTTACTTTCATGATTAAATGTCATTTATAACGATGACCAAATGGGTGATGTAAAAATTTATGTCAGTTTAACATTCTATGGTGAAAGGGTAAGAGTTCAAACAACATTACAAAACTCTGATGTGTGAGTGAATTTTTACTTACAATACATTGCTATTCTATGGTGAAAGAGTAAGAGTGAATTTGCGCTGAGCTGTGCAATATCTTGACCCACTGCAATTACATTAACTTTGTGGGTAAAAATATATATGAGAAAATGATGTACTCATGTTTTCTCTCCATCTCTCTTCCTACGTCTCCCTTCTCCTTCTCTCTCGCTCTCGATTTATATATTTCTCTCTCTGCCTCTCTCTATCCCTCTCCTGTCTCTCTCTCTCACACATACTCTCCCTTGAAGGTTTGAATTATGTCCCTGCCCTTTCAGACAATATTTGATTAAGGTTTAATGATAAGATCAACATAGCACCCAAGTGCAGTCACAAAACAGAGAACACCTCAAAAAACGTGCAAAACCACTCATACATACACTCACACATACTTTTGATCCCTCACGTTTTTGTTTCATCTAACCCCTTAGTTTATCAGGAAAGTTGACTGAGAACACATTATTATTTACAGATAAAGACTAAGTGAGCAAGGCGTTTGGTACACATTGTCTCATAACACTTCAACAACACCTCTGCTCTTCGACGTATCTTAGATCAGACCTCTGAAATGCTGAGCCCCGCGACCCCTTGACGCCCAAGCCCGGCTCAACCGAAGCCGTGCCTCGACACAAAGGGACACATTCTCACACACGAGGAGGGCGTCGCCTCTCTGTTAATGACTTGTCGAAGGAGGGGGGAGAAAAAGCTTAAGGAAAACAGAGGAGCATTCCTGGCTGGCCCGGCTGACATTAGCGGGCTGTCTGGGGGCTAGCTCAGCTGGGAGTCTAGGTAGGAAGTGGTGCCAGTGGCAGCCATGTCAACAGAGAGGGGAAAAGGATCCAGCTGGGGACAGGAACCAAAGTATGATTAATCACAGGGGCCTGCCTGCTAGTGGGACGTATTTTCTGGGGGCACCACTCAGGACCTCATTCATAACTCCCGTGGGGGGGTAGGAATTTGTTCTATGGGTGGTCAACGAGTTTAAGGTTTCAGCTGTGACCAACTGGCTCAGGGAAAAGAAACACACACAACACACATACACACACACACACACACACACAGACAAACAGACCCATTGGTTAAATTGGTTTTATTCCTACAGGTCTAAAAGCATGGTATTGGTTGGTGTACCAAACTCTTTAATGCTACAGTGTTAGTCCAGCATCGGGACAATGGTGTCTTCTACGTGTTTGACCGAACTCCTCTTGGAACCGTGGTACCTGGTTTGATAGCACCGTGGTCTTTTTCTAAAGCATTCTGAGGGGGTGTCGTTTTTTTCAATTCGATTGGGAACGATACGAGAGCTTGAAATGTCATCCCTCATCACCCCCGAGTGAAAATATTACCGGCCACTCAGAAGAAGAGGTTATTATAGCTTTGTTTCCATTGACGGTTTGACGTGTTTCAAATCCTTTTACCCCACATTTGATTCCGAACTGGTTCGCTGCAGTCTGAACAGGCAAAAACCTAGTGAAATCGGATATGTCAAGCCACATTCTAAACTACATTTGTAGGTGGTTCTACGTGGGATACAGATCTGATATTTGGCTATATGACTGGTGTCTAATCACTCATATCCAATTAATTAACTTTTCTATGGCTCCCTTGTTGTCCAATGTCAAAACCTACGGACAAACAAGACAGTCAACAAGTGTTTGTGGATGTCTCGTAATTATGCCAATTGCCATTGCAGTGTTAGATCAGATCTCACTGTCTGAATGCATAAAAATCCCATTTGGTCATTTGACAATGCTGTTTGAACAGTCAGTATTCCAAATCTTAAGTAAAAAAATCAAACAGATATGAGCATAATGGCCTGCAGTGTCAACAAAGTACATGAGAAAATGACAATACAACAATAATTAAGAAAAACAATCACAACCGATAATCTTTACGAAATGTCACATACATGCACTGAAACATCACACAGAAGATCACTCTGAATGGCATTCCTAGTGGAAACACTTTGACATATATCATCAATAACGTTGGCTTCATAAGCTTTAGCTCAGTTGGTTGGTTTGCTGATTAGCTGGGTTAAGTTTAGGATAACACATTACTCCTTAATACCATCTGCTTCCAGTGATTCCCAGTCTAGATTAAAATCACCCATGAGAATCACATAATGTAATATAAATGTGGCCAGTTGCTCCATTTGATGATTTAGCATATCTTTCTTTACAGATTGTGGTTGATATACTCCAACAACTGCAGTAATATTACCATTGTTTCCTAATGCAATACCTCCAGCTATTTCATGCAAACGTGTATTTCATGCAAACGTGTATTAATATGATAGTCAGATACAATACTACTGATTGCGTAGGTTGAGCTGACAAGACTATTAGTACAAATTCAGGTTAAATCAGGTACAAAATCCATCTCATAATTTAAGGCATTGATTGAGCAATGGGGCTGCAATTTAAAGTCAGTGGTCACATTAGCTGACGTTGTTTTGGCCATTCACTTCCTAAAGCCTACCTTGTAGAGTTCAGATAAAATCCAGACACTCAGGTGATTTTGGTGGATACCATCTACCTTATAAAAAGTAATGTTGCTTCCAGAAAGTATCGAAATGGTCAATGAAAGTTACCCCCAAATATTTGCAGTAACTCAAACCAGTAATGAAATGCTAGGAGCCTGATGAAACATTCCATCCCACGACCTATTGAAGGTATAGAACCAGAAATAATTAGTCTTTTTTTGTGGCTAGCAGCGACGGAATTACTTCCATAAAATGACGCGTCAGCTATTCTAAATCCAACATGAATGACAACTGAATTAATATTCTCGCAGAATGTTTGTGATCATTGCGGCAATTTCCTTCACTCTATCCACAGGACAACAATGTTTTAGCAGCGGAATATTGACGTTTCTAACGATGCTACTGCCTGAAATAATGGCCGGAGTTGGACTTGAGGAAAACATTCATCTTCGCATCTCTCATCTAGGTTTGAGCACGGGTTGTCATCTCTGTGACATGATCCATGACAGTTATACAATCTCTGTCTTTTTTGTCTCTCTTTCTCTATCACGCAATTGATATCACTTTGTTTATCTCTCTTTTAATCTTTGTCTTTCGTTTGTTCGTCCCCTGCCTATCTTGTTTTTTTCATTCTCCCTTGTCTTTTTCTTAACCCGTGTTTAAAGGCTTTTGGTATGTAAACAATATTCCTCCAGGACTGGTGTGCCATAAGATTGTCCTGGTTAACAAGTCTGGGCATTTGGAGTCTTCCATTCTCTCAGTCTACTGTATCTCTCAATCTCTGAGGATGGAAGGAAAGAAAACACTTGGCTCATGGTACCTTATACATTCAGTAACAGACTGAAAGAAGTTGCTTTGTGTCTTTCGGTCGGTGTATTTGCTTTGTCTTCCTGGCATGAAAGTGAGTCAAAACTTCCCATCTTCACTGCCCCAAAAGGTCAAGACTCCTTTTCCCCCCTTCCTTCCCTCTTGATCACTCCCCTGTCTGCTTCTCTGCCCCGGGCTTTCCACTCCTACTCAAAACCCCTATCTCCCCCCTCCGTCTCAGTCAGCCCTTAGAGTGGCCCCCGCAACATACATCCCCCACCAGTTTCCACATTCCACATGCGGAACACCTTCAGACACTGAGTCTAAACCCGGGCAGTAACAGAGTTATCAGCTGCCTGCCCGCCTGCCTCCGTCTCCCAAGCCTGCACAGCGAACCACCGGGAAACATTGGGAATCTCTGGAAAACACTACGAGAAAAACATTGCACGGCCTCTTGCCGACGGCCTGTCATGAATCCGGCAACTGTTGGCCTGAGAGCGCGGCGGTGCCCGGAGACACATGGCCTAGCCGGGGCGTGTGGTCCCTGGGAGTATAGCGTGCCGTGTGCTTTGCGATAAGCCCATGGGAGAATTCCCTCCCAGTGGCTCTCATGCCTGGGGAAAAGGGGGAATGGACACAGGGGTTAGCTGTGACCGAGGAGGCTTATGTTATGGGATGCCATCGGTCTGACACACACATTTACACAAGTCGATATGGGTGTACGCAAATACATGAACACACACACACACACACACACACACACATGTTCCCACGCACACTCTTCAACGAATACTTTGCGTCTGAGATTAACCTTCTCTCACCCTGTAGACAGATTGGGTCACAGGAATCTCTGAACTATTGTATCAGAGTTGTGTCGTGTGCTTCGGTCCACGTTGCTGGTCAGTTACTTCTCACTTCCTACTGTTCAGGACAATTCCTTGCCTGTCACCTTTTACTTAGCCTTGAGTAGGAGCCAGGATAGCAGTAGCGTGCTGCAGACAGGACCACACTCTCACCTGGAGAGAAGATGCAGCACGCAATGTGGTAGAGATAAGAGCAGACTATCGCACGGAAGATGCATCCACACACAGACTAACTGGGTGCCTACACACACACAGGCAATCCTGGCAGGAGTTAGAATGCTTGTTAAAGCAAGCAGTAGAAAGAGCAAAGCGAGCACACCCCCATTCAGTTTGCCAATTTGACATGTAATCACATGTAATTGTTTGTTTTATCTGAAGTTACAATTTGTTACCACACGAGGGCGTACATTCCTTGTCTTTGGTGGAACATTTTGTGATTCTTAGAAAGTATTTATTCTCCCAAACAAAACATTTTGGGGGAGAAAATGACTACAGTTTTCAACTCCTGTTAATCATGGTCTGTTTATCACCCGTTCATACTACATTCACAGTATATTCAACAGTATATTTATTCATATGAATTTGTTGTTAGGGGGTGAGCAGAGTGGATGAGTGAGCCAACTGGAAGCTATGGAAGACGAAAGGGGATGATACATTAAATGAAAATGTAACCAAGACACCCGGGCTGACACCCCCAGCCGTGAATGCCAAGGGATCTCCCGCGACCACTGAGTGTTAGGACACCCATTCATTTTCTTGTCTGCATGACAGTGCACAATACAGGGCATTGTCCCCTTTACTGCACTGGGCCACGGAGATTTGATCTTTAGAGGAAAGAGTGCCCCCTTTGGCCACATCTGGTCTCCCATCCAGGTACCGACCTGGACTGACCCTGCTTATCTTCAGCAGCAAGACAGCAGTGGGATGCGGGGTGATTCGATCACATACTACTACTGACATTTCATAATACTGTTACTGCATTGTTTTTCATAGTGTTTAAATTATATGATACAGTGTTTAAGAGCAGAATGCAAATATACCTTGATACACCACTGACACTGAGTACAGGAAACCTACGCCCTCATGTGGCAATAGCTTGCTACTGACCCTAAAATGATTCAAACACACACACACACACACAGAGACACAGAACAACACGGTTGCCTTTAAATTCTTGACGGGACCTAAATAGACATCCATGTTCTCAAGCCCAGAACCTAACACTTACCCCAACCCTGACCTCAACAAACTAACCTTTATCCCTATTCCATTAGCCCTAACAACTAACACTGAACAGAATCTAAGCCTAAAGACTAAGGAGACCCTAATTTTAACAAAATGTAACACTGTTTTAACACTATGCCCAACACAACATTTTTATTCTAGAATTTTCTTAGTGGGGACTGAACAAAAATGATGGTGTGAACCTATTTGTCAGGTTGTATCATCTTTCTGAGGACACAATCCTTACATTTAGCTCAGGAATTTGACAGCACCAAGTCTCCCTGAAACAAAATGCAACACTATATGAGCATAACAATTGTGAAAAACTGAACAATAATACAGACAGAGCATCGAAGCAGGGGGCCTTCAACTAATTCGTTTCTGATTCAAAAACCGAAATAATCCGTTAAAAGCAGAAGCTGTCTCAAAATCTTGGCTTCCAGATGAAAATGTGTATTTCTGCAGTAGCATATCCTCAATGACGCCACCATTTAGCCAGCATGACCATCAGCCACAGTAGGTGTCCTCTTATCTTAAAATTATATATAATCTGTTTTAATTGCTAACTTGAGGTACCTGAGGTGGCCAGAGGTTCCATGTGATGTCACAGACCTTATTTATAGCTGTCGGCCTCCCAGTGTCTGGCCCGTGAGGAGACTTCAGATGTCCTGTGTGGTGCTTTGGGCCAACCGCCCCGATAGTCGATTCTGGTCCCTCAACACGCCGACGCCCCATACAAAGACCAACAGGATGCAGTCTCTCCACTCTGCCCAAAAAAAGGTCATTTGGGCAGTGGTTAAGGTGTGAAAAAATCAAGAACTGTAGGACTGCCTTGGCGACTGAGTAATCGAGAAGGAAAATCCTTTCCCCCTACCTACTGACCAGTAACTCGATATGTTTTGAACATGTCAGCCTGCTACTTCACCCCATTTGATCAACGTGCACGTTATTTGATGGTTGTATGTATGTGCTGAGCGAGTGAAATCTCCCAGAGGAAATGTTTTTTCATAATGTATTTTTAGGACACACCTACCAGTCACCCATTTTATAACTCACTGTTGATTGGTTTTTCAGTATTTTTATTTTTAGCTGAAAGGTGGAAAACAGAGTCACAGACACTCAATTCAATGTTGCTAGAAGGGCATTGCTAAAAACAGAAAAAAACTAGGGGCCAAGTTAATGCTACTTCAGTACTCCACACTTACTTGAGGAAATACAACGAGTATACTGGTTTAGTCATTAAAACACAACAGTGCAATTATCATTTTCATTGTTAAAATCATGCAAAACAGTGTTTCAAAATGACTCTTTGAAGTGCTAAATGTATTCTATTACAGTTGATTTCCGTGTTTTCACACTACTCTGAACACTACTTGTCACATTTGACCGAAAATAATTTCCAGAAATTCTATCCCGTGTGATCAATGAGGCCATTTTCTACAATCATTGATTCAAAACCTAACTATTATAATTTTTTTTCTAACCTAACTTTTATCATGTTTTTTGTAATTGTAAAAGTCAAATCTATTACAATTACTGCAATTGCATTTTGAGAGTAGCAATCACTCTCAAAAAGTTGTTAGTGTTATGCTCACACCACACTCATTTGGGCGAGTTCTGTCTTCTGCATTTGGTCATGATATCTTGTCTAGGTCACAATGAATGCCTTTCCTTACATGCATGTCAGTACTGTTTAGTCATATTTGAAAATATGTTGAATTTGGTCAAACTTTCTTGGTTCCAATTGCTGTATGATTGTTCCATCCAGCTTCTTCAAATGTTAGCACTAGCTGTCTGCTAACTGACTAAAATGTAAAACGTATGGCTCAAACTGTGATAATAGTATCTCGGCTGGTCAGTTCCTTCATCCATAGTAGACTATTCACAAAGAGAGGGCAGGTGAAAGTATTTGGAATTGTTTAGACTGCTGTGTCTTTCTTTACATGGGAATCACAATAAAGTTGTTGTGCCATTTAGATTAATAAAACATTTTCTAAATCATTTCACCTGTGGAAACAATTGCCGCGGTCAACCTCTGCCACAGGAAGGACAGAGGACGCATGTAACAGACCGAGCCTCACTGATGTAACTCCTTCCAACATAGAACAGCAGCAGTAAACAGTGTGTAATAGCAGCAACAGGAAACTGACTGTCACAAATGTGTACAAAGCGCAGAAATGGATCTCCGAAAAGAAGCTCAGCATGAGTAAGACACACTTAAAGGTGGACCCCAACCTCATGGACTTTCTGAGGTCAGCGGAGGGCATTGGGATGTCCCCCGGACCCGGTCACATCCTGGAGCCCGAGTGCCAAGAGCAGTGCAGAGTCTGTGTCTGACTGACAGCCCAGACACAGAGTGTCTCCCTGCAGAGCCTTGTGGTGGAGTACCAGGAAATGCTGAGGACGCCTGGGTGGAAGGACATGTCTCTGCTGCTGGAGCGTGACAGGGGTTTGCTATGCACTCAGCATTCTAAGTTGGAGGAGTGTATCTGCTCAATTAGGTGAACGACAAATGTCATTATTGGAACGGCAGACCCGCTGAGATGTTGTCCAGACATAAACTGAGACAGTTTGGCATTTTGAGAGCAATGCTGTGAATGTCAATTATGTAAGTTACACAACATTAAACAAATTCTTTTTTAAATATAATAAATCAGCTCTCACTGATGCTTGATGATAATCAATTGACAATTGAATGCATTTGAGCATTTCATTTAATATAAAAGACAGCATTACAGAGCCGTGTTAAGTGCTTTGCTCAATATGTCATTGAGCTTCACAAACTCTGAAGGATGTTGCCAAATCATTGGTTTTTAAAGTAGATAAATCTGAGTCCACATCCAGGGAAAACAATGAGAAGGAATTACAGAATCATTGCAGTATGTCCCCAGCAGCTTCTGCACATGGACCCCATTTCTAAGAGTTTCCCAAAGGTCTAGTTAGTAGAACAAGAGACCGTAGCTAGAAGGTGCCACATAAAATAATAATCATACATTTGTCTGTATAGCACTTATCTAGTACCATTACACAAAGTGCTTTACACACAATAAACTAGAAATACATTAAAATAATAATAGAAATATATATTAAAATATATAATATTTAAAAATGTAATGCAAGTAAAAAGAATGAACAAAATATAAAATCACAACAATGAAATATTCCTAAAAGCCATGTTATAAATATTTTTTTTAGGAAAGTGTCAAATGTACTGATGTAGCATCTCTGATATTCTGTGTTAGGCTGTTCCAGAGTTTAGGGTTTGTACAGCAAAGGCCCAGTCCCCTTTAGTTTTCAGTCTAGCCTCTGGGACTGGCAGAAGTCCTGTTTCCGCTGATCTGAGAGGCCTAATAGCGCAATATGGGTTGAGTATGTCACTACTGTAATCAGGTGACAGACCATGTAATGCCTTAAAAGTGATAAGTAGTATATTAAAATCTACTCTGTAATTCACAAGTAACCAATGTCAAGCTGCCAACACTGGGAAAGTCAAAAGGGTACTGCATTATGGTATGGGTAATCACCTGTCGGGGCTGTTTTATTTATTTCAGTTACTGACATTATATAAAACCATGTCAGGCTTTAATTAATGTGTCTCACTTGGTGAAACTCATTGAAAATAGAAGCACTAATGTTAGGTGATAAACAAATGTCATGTCGCCATGAAATCCGTCCTTCATATGGTTAAAGTAAGAAATACAATATGTACAGTGAGGTCTGGAAATATTTGGACAAAGTCTCTTTATTTCAGGGGCTCAAATATAATTGGACAAATTAATAAAATTATTTATAAAATTGTAATTGTTTTAATATTTTGTCAAGATTCCTTTGCAGGCAATAACTGCTGGAAGTCTAGAACGCATGGACATAATAAATGCTGGGTTTTGTCCTTTGTGATGCATTGCCAGGCCTTTACTGCTTCTGTCTTCCATTATTGTTTGTTCGTGCGTCTTTCTCCCTTAAGTTTGGTCTTCAGCAAGTGAAATACATGCTCAAGCAGGTGACTGACTCAGCCATTGAAGAATATTCGACTACTTTGCCTTAAAAAACTCCTGGGCTGCTTTTGCAGTATGTTTTGGGTAAAGCGAAGTGCAGTCCAATCTCCTTGGCTGAATTTGGATGAATTGGAGCAGGCAATATATCCGAGTTCAGTTCAGAATTAATCTGGCTTCTGTCACATCAATAAACACCTAGTACCACTGCAAGCCATGCATGTTTTACATATGACGTTCCAAAACCTCTCCATACTTTTTTCTTTCCATCATTCTGGTACATGTTGGTCTTAGTTTCATCTGTCCAAAGGTTTCTGTTCCAGAACTGGGCTGGCTTTTTTAGATGTCTAATTCTTGAGGCTTTCTATTCTTGAGGCTTATGAATGGTTTGCACCTTGTGGTGAACCCTCTATATTTGCTCTTGTTATGTCTTCTCTTTATGGCACCCTCGGATAATGATATGCCTACCTCCTGGAGAGTGTTCTTCAATTGGCTGGATGTTGTGATGGGGTTTTTCTTTACCATAGAAAGAATCCTGCTAACATCCACTAATGTTGTCTTCCATGGACGTTCAGGCCTTTTTGTGTTGCAGTGCTCACCACTGTGTTATTTTTTCTCAGAATGTGCCAAACTGTTAATCTGGCCACTCCTAATGTTCCTGCTTTCTCTCTAATGGATTACATTTTTTTGCAGCCTAAGGATGGCCTGTTTTGCATTGAGAGCTCCTTTGACCGCATGTTGTTGGTCAACACAGCAACAGCTTCCAAATGTGAATACCACAGCTGGAATCAACTCCAGACAGACTTTTACCTGCTTAATTGATGTAGAAATAACGAAGGAATAGCCCACACCTGTGCACGGAGCTTTTGAGTCCATTTTCCAATTACTTTTGGTCCCTTGACCAATGGCTACATATTAAAGAGCTGTAATTCTTAAACCCTTCCTCAAATTTGGATGTGAATACCCACAAATTAAAGCTGAGAGACTTCGCTCTAAGCCCATATTCATTATTTAACTGTAACTTGAAATTATTATTGGTACACAGCCATAATAAAAACAACTTGTGTCAGTGTCGATTATACCTCGATAATACCTAAGTGTATATACAAATAAAAATGTTTTTATTATATTATATGGTACAGCTTAATTATAATTTGCAGCAGCTATTATAGTAATAAATACAATAAATTACAGTCAAATTTAAATGTCTTATTAATTTTGCCCACAGTGTATATACAATTTTGAATAATATCCTTTTTTTGTATTGGTAGATTGAACAGGTGATGTGGCAGAATTGTCAAAGAAAAAGAAACATACAGAGCAGCATGACACAGCTCCTCCATGGCACCAGTTTGAACCCCATCATTTCAATAAAGAATCCCATATTCAATACTAGTTATAAAATATCATGGTGGGGACATGGAAAGACAGAGGGTCTAAACAGAAGAAAATACATTTACTCTAAGGGACTCTGGATAGGAGCTGCTGCTAAATGACTAAAATATTAAACTAATTCCCTGTCCCCTGGGTGCCTGCGATATGGCAGATACCCAAGTTGCAAACCAATCCTATACGACTGATGGAGAAACAGCTATGTATTATGGATACAGAATGATGCGGCTTAATCTTAATGACAATACAGCCTACAAACCAGATGAGGGCGCCATTGGTCAAGTGATTAACTGAAAACCATATTCCACGGCAATATGCAAATAAATTGGGCACGCTCATCCACCGACACTCCCATACACACACAAGCATGTACACGTAGATACCCGCACACATACGCTAGTATGCTAAAAAAAAAACAGACCCCAGACACAAATAACCACAACAGATTACTAAAGTTGCATATGTTAATGCAATTTGCATTCAATGCAGTATCCTTTAAAAGACACTGTGACAAAAAAGTGCAATAGAGTAGTTGCGATGGCCGGGAATCGAACCCGGGTCAACTGCTTGGAAGGCAGCTATGCTCACCACTATACCACCATCGCTTGGATGCATTATGGCTCAACAGTGGCTATTATAGTATCTGCCATGTGTCTTCTCCAGTGGTGGGAGGCTGCTTTCAGCAGGAGTGTAGTTGCCTGAACTCACAGCACATCCACATCCACACAGGCAGACCAGACGTTCGTCAGAGCCCAAGGACGAGGTATCTGTTATTTTTGTATGTATAATAGAACACAGCCGATGGAGACACCAAGGAGCATCACAGGGTCATTATCCACCATCACTCACAAAGCGTACCCTTCCCAGACAGGAAGTCACATTGAACAGTGGGCTTGGCTAGCAGGTTTACATTGGAGATCGGCTGTAATCTTCTGACAAACATCTACTGCAGCATTTCCCAAACAAGGGGTTGCAACCCCTTGTGTGGTCGTCTGATTGCAAAAGTAACTGGGGAGGATTATATCTTGTTGTATTAAACCAAGAAGCCTCCTGTATGAATCTCCTATATTAACGTCCTGTATTAACCTCCTGTATGAACCTCCTGCATGAACCTCCTGTATTAATGTCCCGTATTAATCTCCTGTATGAACCTCCTGTATTAATCTCCTGTATGAACCTCCTGCATGAACCTTCTGTATAATCCTGATGCATTAACCTCCTTTATTAACCTCCTGTATTAACCTCCTGTATTAACCTCCAGTATTAACCTCCTGTATTAACCTCCTGTATTAACCTCCAGTATTAACCTCCAGTATTAACCTCCTGTATTAACCACCTGTATTAACCTCCTGTATTAACCTCCTGTTTTAACCTCCTGTTTTAACCTCCTGTATTAACCTCCTGTATTAACCTCCAGTATTAACCTCCTGTATTAACCTCCTGTATTAACTTCCTGTATTAACCTCCAGTATGAACTTCCTGTATTAACCTCCTTTCTTATCCTCCTGTATTCAACTCCAGTATTAACCTCCTTTATTAGCCTCCCTCCTTCTGCAACTTCCTGTTTATAACTCCTGTATTAACCTCCTGTATTAAACATCGGTATTAACATCCTTTCGTAACCTCTTGTATTAACCTCCTGTATTAACTTCTTGTAGTAACCTCTAACGCTTTCTGTAATTAGAAAAAGGTTTGCCAAGTATTTGTTGGTAATCACGTTCTTTGAAAACTACAAGAAGCTTTCGGAAGGAGGGTTATGATGTTATGGGTGATGATCTCATAGCTAATGTTGCTTTTGACTTAAAAAAATGTCAAATTGTTTGACATCCCACGTATGTATGAGATGATAATGAACATAGCTAGCCCATATTACAACCAATGTGACACATTTTCCATTATCAAAATTAAAATCATCTTGCAAACAGCATCCTTATTCTAGTGTTTGTTGCTCATCTGCAGATCTCTTTGGATCAAAACACTTGATTGTACGGATGAATCACCACCTGTCAGCTCGCCCGGGATGTCCTTCTTCTGGGTCATCTGGTGTGAAAGGCGACACACATGGACATTCTGGGGTTTCTAGCAGTGCGTTCCTATTGGTATTGAGGGTCTCTAATAGCCACAAACCCCTGCATGCATTTTTCAATGTGACAATCTGGTAAATGATGGTACGTTATACACCACTATCTGGTAAATATGGTACGGTATACATCACCATCTGGTAAATGATAGTACGGTATACATCACCATCTGGTAAATTATGGTACGGTATACATCACCATCTGGTAAGTTATGGTACGGTATACATCACCATCTGGTAAGTTATGGTACGGTATGCAACACCATCTGGTAAATTATGGTACGGTATACACCACTACGGTATACATCTCAATCTAATTAATAATGGTACTGTATTCATCACCATCTGGTATATAATGGTACTGTATTCATCACCATCTGGTAAATGATGGTACGGTATACATCACCATCTGGTAAATGATGGTACGGTATACACCACTATCGGCTAAATTATAGTACGGTATACATCACTATCTGGTAAATGATGGTACAGTATACATCACTACGGTGTACATCTCTATCTGGTAAATGATGGTACGGTATTCATCACCATCTGGTAAATGATGGTATGGTATACAACACCATCTGGTAAATGATGGTATGGTAAACATCACTATCTGGTATATTATGGTACAGTATACATCACAATCTGGTCAATGATGGTACGGTATTGCTAAATTATTCTGCACATTATTTTCAGACAGTTGTGATTGGTAGTGTAAAGAGTTTCACCAAATGTGGAAACACTGTAATGTACTGTAGCAGATTACCTGCAGTACCAAAAATGGTCATTGAAATTCACATCTTGCAGTTTGTTTTTGGTTAAACAGTAAATTGAGAGGACTGCATTATGTTTTGTTTGGAAGACTGTACGCGCGTAACACACCATCGGTTGGTTTGACTTTCACGCTGGCTGTGGGCGTTGTGGGTTAGGAGTTTTGTGCTAAGAGTTTAGCAAAATCACCACATACTAGTGACAACAGCACCGGAGCCATTAATTACAAGCCAAAAGCCTCGGCGTTAGTTCAGTCTGCGAACACAAGACCTATTCCCACAGGCCTTCACACAAGGTCACCCATCATGCGAGCAGGATTTAAAATGACATCCCTTACACAAACGATAAAGGTCAATGCTCCGATAGTTGGATGATAGGTTCCTCACACACTGCTCAGCATTCTCTACATAGACCTCCACTTCCCTACACACCAGAGAATGTCCCGGCTCAAAAAGTGATTGAGTACCGACACCCCCTCCTGAGTAGTTGATAGGGCAGTCTTGCCTAATATGATAATGCGTGTTTGTGTCTGCGTGCACACGTGTGTGTATGTGTTAGGGGCATCTAGTGTCTGTTTTGAGCGATAGGAAATCTTGAATCATTTATACAGCTCGATCCTGACAGCATATTTACTGTTGGAGCCTGGAGGTGATGTGCTAAAACTTCAGAGGAGCCTTTTTAAGGTGGGAAGATTACCTCCTGAGAGTAGGAAATGCACCTTTCAATAATATGTAGAACTCCCAACTTCAGGAGCTTTTTTTGGGGGGGGGGGGGGGACTGAAAATAACAGTCCCTGATCAACAATCAGGTCTGAGTTGTTGAGTGAAGACTGGAATGTTCAAATCTCAGGGGACCTACAGTCCATGTGGCCTTTATTCAGCTCTGTCTCACAGGCTCCTCAACGATGTGTGCCATCTCTCTCACTCTCTCTCTCTCTCTCGGTGTCCTGCACTCACACATGCACACGTGCACACGTGCACACGTGCAAGCATGTGAGCACCCAGCCCCCTCCCCCACGCACACACACACATACACTTACAAGGGAGGTAACACACTCTCTCTTCAAGCCACTCTCATGCATGCGTAGTTTCTCCAGTGTAAGTTGTACCGAGCCCTGAGCCAAATGTAAGCCATTGTGGACGGGCTGCAGAGGAGAAAAATGATTTTCTGCCGCGGCTTCCTCCTGGGTGAGTGGAGCGGGCTGTTAAAGAGGATTAAAGGCCACAGAACCTAGAGTCCTGTCTGCACTTACAGGAGAGCCGCCTGCGTTGCCAGAGTCCACGGTGACAGAGGCCCAAGGGACGTTCTCCGTAGGCCTCTCTCTGTCTTCCCCCTCATTTCTCTCTAGCTCCCTTTTTTCCACAACATCTTACATTCTCGAACCACGTTTTCATCCAACACTTTTAATGCAAGTCATGCTGTATGAACAGAATCCGGACAGGTGCGATGGAAGCAGGAAGTCTCAGACAAACGTGTCACTGGGGTTCCACAGACAACATGAGCGTTTAACGCGGCGGAACGTTATTGAGTCGTTAAACGGGATTACATGCTAATGTATTGGTGGAATTGCCTTGAAAGAGTAACCTTCATATCTAGCAAAACTTGTGAGTCGGTCAATTTGTATTCATACTTTATTAATGAGCTGTTGACTCTGGTCAAGTACCAAGATCAAAGTGGGCCCAGTTGTAATTTAACACAGCGGTTTATGTAACAAAACAATTTGACGTGTAAAACACGCGACGGAAACACATTCCCCTATAGCTTATCCACTCTGTAGGAACATGAAGAATATTAAGTAAGCACAATTTTGTTAAGATTTATTTATTTTTGCCGACTTCGTTTTTACCAATCCAAATGAAGACGTATATAGGGATGAGCTGAGCCTTCCGTATAAATCACATCAAACAGTACAGTTTGTGTTCGTGCGCATTAGTTAATAGATGTCAATCACTTGCTCAGTTTCTTTGGTGTTATCATGATGGCCCAGGCAATCGCCCTCTG
Organism: Esox niger; assembly: GCA_016801105.1. Taxonomy (NCBI): domain Eukaryota; kingdom Metazoa; phylum Chordata; class Actinopteri; order Esociformes; family Esocidae; genus Esox; species Esox niger. The sequence continues at coordinate 6,905 of JACXGJ010009674.1, read as the reverse complement.
GATTTGTGTACCCGTGTTGACCACTACACCACTGGTCAACACGCACTGTTTCATCGACAGAAAGTCAATACAGTGTTGACCCAGCTGACATGGGAAAATGTGCATTTGAAGACAAAATCTGTCACCAGTTCACTCATTCCATTTCTCAGGCTCAATAAGTCACCGAAGGACACAACATATTTCATATTCAGTCAAACAATGCAAGGGGGAAGTTTCTTTTCTCGTTGGACAGACCAGAATCGGTTGGATTGCTTAGACCATAAGATCTGTTCTGTTGACCCGGAGCACTGAACCACAAAGTCGATGTTCCTGTACACTGTAGCCTACCCACAATGCCTCCCTCCTCCCTCTTCCCCAGTAATGCCTATCAGCCCAGAGGGGAAGGGGGGCGTGGCTGTGACCTTGAATCCTTGCAGCCCCATGTGCCATGTACAGAGTCCACCCATGCGTGTCATTGTGTCTGGAGCCAAGAGGATAATGAGAGGTTAAAAGTCAAAACCACTGTCTCTTCTCCACCTGCTCTCTCAGCTATGTCCTGCTGGCAGCCAGGATGACTGTGTTGCATGTGGAGAGAGCTAGGGAGGCCGTGTGTTTTGTGTGCGTGTCGCCTTGTAGGCACGTGTGTCGATGAAGCCCGGGGGTCGTTGGGGATGTTCTTCTAGCTGAGAGCGGCGTCCAACCTGAGGTGGATGCATTTAGGTGGACCTCTCCTCTCGGCAGCTCGCCGCTGTCTTTCTCCTGATTAGCTCTGGATGGAGGTGGGGAGGGGGAGATGAAGATACTGGGAGAGAAGGAAGATGGAGGATATGGAGAGGAGAGCGTAAGAGAAAAAAGGCAGTAGAGTTAGCCTGGGTAGGATGGAGAGGGAGAAATAAAAAGAACAGAGAAAGATAAACACAAATAAAAGACGTGGACTTGGTTCAGGGTACCTTCGATCGCAAACAAAGGAACTGTCTCATTAGCTATTAAATATTTACTTCTCAATGTTTCATTGCGCATTGTTACATAGGAGGAGAAGAAACATACATCCATAAGGTGTCCAGGCTCTGCAAAAACCCATTTCCCATCAGCAAAGGCATGTGTACAATCTCTACAGACTCTACTTACCAGATAATGCCACTTAAATTAGTCCAACCTATTAAAACGGGCTTCCACCATGGTGCAGAAAGAAATTGAATAATTTGAACTATTTTTTGTGGGACAATTTGTCCTGCTTTTGTAGGAATAACGTTGTCAACAAAGTGAGTGTGTGCGTGTGTGTGTGTTTGCGTGTCTGCATTTGAGTGTGTCGGTTTTTATGTGTCGGTATTTGTATAAGAATATCTGTGTGTGTTTGTATGTCTGCATGTATGTGGTAGAGTGTGTGTGTATGTATGTATGTGGGTGTGTGTGTGTGTGCGTGTGTGTGTGTGTGTGTGGGTCCGTCGCCCGTCTTCCGCTTCATTAAAGGGATAGTTAAGATTTTAGGAGGTGAATCCCTGACCTCGTTCTCTTATCTCTTTGTCCAGCACCTCCTGGGTTCCAATCAGTTCTGTTTTAGTATGTACTGAACTGTTAAATGTTTTGGTAGAGAGTTAAGGCGGAGGGAGGTGTAAAGGGAGAGAGGGAGGGAGGGGGAGGAGAGGGAGGTGTAAAGGGAGAGAGGGAGGGAGGGGGAGGAGAGGGAGGTGTAAAGGGAGGGAGGGAGGGAGGGGGAGGAGAGGGAGGTGTAAAGGGAGGGAGGGAGGCAGGAGGGGGAAATGTGGCCTGTGGCATTGAGGCATAATTGTAAAAATTAAGGTGTTTGTTTCTCATTCTCTTGGTCTTTGGGGTTTTCTTCTTCAGACTAAACACAGAGAGCAATAAACCTGCAGGTAATCAAAGTAACATTGTTGCATATTTACACACATTTCTTTCTGAATGTGAGAACAGCAAGCGCGGAGCTGATTTGTCATAAGACAAATTTGGCAGTGTTTACGCAAGTGCTGAATTCTGATCTTAATCCACAAAGTGGTTTTTAAACCAACTGCAATTGAAATACCAGAATTATGCTGTCTGTGTAAACAAAGCCTTAGTGAAAAAAAGAAGACAATTGACAGGTCTGTGCACTCACTGGCTCATATTTGATATGAGGAAAAACGAATGTGTGTACACTTGATGAAAACATCAGAATGGTGATTGAGCTTGATGATGTGTTCTGCTGTCCTCTGGCTAGCATGCTAACTATCAGCTGAATAGCAAAGTAACTGTACAAAGTCAGAAAATGACAACTAGTACATAATGTCTAGAAACAACAGGTATGGTACATTAAAATACACTTTGGTAAGAATGACCTTGAAGATAGCAACCTTAGACTGTTTTATGGCCATTTCTATCTTTGGTAAATTCAGTATGCCAAAAAATCTTTTTTTTCTTTTGGCAAAATGTTTTTGTTAAACTGAACACAATGATGAGGCACTGACAAAAACTGTTTTTGACCAAACATTTCACATCAAAGTGTTACCTTTCTTCAGAATAAATACTACCCATGTTATCATTTCCATGTGTTAAGAAACACTGTCTAAGCCTGTAGGCTAAATTACCCAGATAAAATTATGCAATCAATGCTTTTTGCCGGACTGCGTAAGCCAGACATGGGCAACTGGCGGCCCGTGGGCCATATGTGGCCCCCAAACCCTCTTTTTGGAGCACTCGGGGGAATTTAGAATAGAGTAAAAAAAAAAAAACATGTAATAGGTCTTGAAATTATTATAGGAAACAACAAAATCTTTCCTGGAAACCAAACATGAAATAGACCTGAAATCATATATTGCATGTTTACACATGTACAGTGGGGAGAACAAGTATTTGATACACTGCTGATTTTGCAGGTTTTGCTACTTACAAAGCATGTAGAGGTCTGTAATTTTTATCATAGGTACACTTCAACTGTGAGATATGGAATATAAAACAAAAATCCAGAAAATCACATTGTATGATTTTTAAATAATGAATTAGCATTTTATTGCATGACAAATATTTGACACATCAGAAAAGCAGAACTTAATATTTGGTACAGAAACCTTTGTTTGTAATTACAGAGATCATACATGTCCTGTTGTTCTTGACCAGGTTTGCACACACTGCAGCAGGGATTTTGGCCCACTCCTCCATACAGACCTTCTCCAGATCCTTCAGGTTTCTGGGCTGTCGCTGGGCAATACGGACTTTCAGATCCCTCCAAAGATTTTCTATTCGGTTCAGGTCTGGAGACTGGCTAGGCCACTTCAGAACCTTGAGATGCTTCTTACGGAGCCACTCCTTAGTTGCTCTGGCTGTGTGTTTCGGGTCGTTGTTATACTGGAAGACCCAGCCACGACCCATCTTCAATGCTCTTACTGAGGGAAGGAGGTTGTTGGCCAAGATCTCGCGATACATGGCCCCATCCGTCCATCCTCCCCTCAATACGGTGCAGTCGTCCTGTCCCCTTTTGCAGAAAAGCATCACCAAAGAATAATGTTTCCACCTCCATGGTTCACGGTTGGGATGGTGTTCTTGGGGTTGTACTCATCCTTCTTCCTCCAAACACGGCGAGTGCTGTTTAGACCAAAAAGCTATTTTTTCCCTTCATCAGACCACATGACCTCCCATTCCTCCTCTGGATCACCCAGATGGTCATTGGCAAACTTCAGATTGGCCTGGACATGCGCTGGCTTGAGCAGGGGGACCTTAATTGTAATCCATGATGGCGTATTGTGTTACTAATGGTTTTCTTTGAGACTGTGTTCCCAGCTCTCTTCAGGTCATTGACCAGGTCCTGCCGTGTAGTTCTGGGCTGATCCCTCACCTTAATCATGATCATTGATGCCCCACGAGGTGAGATCTTGGATGGAGCCCCAGACCGAGGGAGATTGACCGTTATCTTGAACTTCTAACTCTTTCTAATAATTGCGCCAACAGTTGTTGCCTTCTCACCAAGCTTGTCCTGTAGCCCATCCCAGCCTTGTGCAGGTCTACAATTTTATCCTTGATGTCCTTACACAGCTCTCTGGTCTTGGTCATTGCGGAGAGGTTGGAGTCTGTTTGTGGACATGTGTCTTTTATACAGGTAACGAGTTCAAACAGTTGCAGTTACTACAGGTAATGAGTGGAGAACAGGAGGGCTTCTTAAAGAAAAACTAACAGGTCTGTGAGAGACGGAATTCTTACTGGTTGGTAGGTGATCAAATACTTATGTCATGCAAACAAATGCTAATTAATTATTTAAAAACCATACAATGTGATTTTCTGGATTTTTGTTTTAGATTCCGTCTCTCACAGTTGAAGTGTACCTATGATAAAAACGTCTGACCTCTACATGCTTTGTAAGTAGGAAAACCTGCAAAATCAGCAGTGTATCAAATACTTGTTCTCCCCACTGTAGCTGAGTGTGTAGCTGGTGTTTGAGGCATACAACACTTGATGATGCCTATTATAGCAATATTAAATTAGTGAAAACATCAACTAAACATATCGTTTTCAAAGGGTTCACACGATTAATAACACGGCAGCGACCATGCTGAATCCTGGGAAAGACAAGCAGAGCGGGAAAACGGCACGTTGTTCAGTATTTAAAAATTGCTCAATTATATGTGAACTAGCATCAGACCTAGTTTACTTTTACTTTATTTGTTAATAAATTAATCTGCAGCCCCCTGATGACTGCGGCCCTCTGATGTTGGTCCAAGTTATCTACAGCCCCCTGGTGACCAGTACATAATATCTGTGGCCCCCACCCCGATCCAGGTTGCCCATCCCTGGCATGAGTGGAGTGGCCCTTGAAGTGTGACTGACTGGTTGATTTCACTTTGTTATATAGTATAGTGATTAGAGACGCAGGCTCCAAAACAACAGGTTGCGTGGTTGATTCCCTTAACAGTCAATGCATTATGCCTGAGGTTCAGGACAAACAATAACTTTGCTGGCTACAACCCTATGTGGCAACGTAATAGGAAGCCTAAAATTAAACATTTCTGGTGGATATTTGCATAGACAAAAATGTTGCTGGCTACACGATTCTCTAGTCTTTTCACTAGACAAAAAGTGAGTTATCGTCGCCAATATTGATAGATACTGTATCAGTGTCATCCACGAATGGCTGATTAGCTGTTAAGACCGCCAGTGGCAAAAGAGAATTTGTTCAGGATAGACAAAAACGTTGCAGGCTACACATCAAAAGCTACGTTATGGGAAACCTAAAATCGAATTGTTAACTGTTATATTGCAACAATTTTTGGTGGATGTTCAAATTATGTTTTAGCGTTTCTTCAGAATAGTCACGATTCTCTTGTCTTTTCACTTGACGAAAAAGTCTGTTATCGTCACCTATATAGATACAGTAGTAATTGTATCAGTGTCATTCACGAGTGGCTAATAAACTTTTAAAACGGCCAGTAGCAAAAGACATACAGTTCATAGATACCATTTGTGGTGGTGGTAAACTAAATAAGAAACGTAACTCAGTTTAACACAATGGTTCAGGGTGTCTAACGAGATATTCAAAATCGGCGTGATGTTAATACGTGACAAAACTATATAATGACAAGGCGCTATACTCACAACTCTGTGGCGTCGTGGTTAACAAGATAGCCTTTCGCATAGGGACCTGGGTTCGGTTCTCGAGAGTGCAACCTCGATTAATACTCTCTGTTCCGGTCCGGCTGAACTAGGCTTGTCTTGTTTTTATGAACTACTGTATGATTCCTCATTGAATTAGAAAAAAAATATATTCGGATAGTTCTGTAAAACCATGCTGATGAGGTCTGGTGAGCATTCTACCCTAAGCAACGTCGGGAATCCATCTGGGACTGATTCACTTTGATTTTTTTTAAGTGGGATCGAAACATGCACCTGTATACGTAGAGCGGGGTTGCTCAAGAGTGACAACATTTTGCTAAATGAATTCTCCCCTCAATGCCAATTATTTTTTGTTTCATGCCGTGACGTCGGAAGACATCCATTGTGCAGGCATTGTCATGTCTGGCATAAAGCCTATAGCAATGTATCTTTATTCAGTTTCCTAAAAACACCAAGAGTCAGGCAGGAATGGTTACATTTATAGAGAGCCATGACAAACATGCAAAACACGTCACAGCGACAAGTCCTTTCCTGACTGTTATACCAATTCCTGTCAAGTTCCGACTTTATTAGCCAGATTGAACCAAGCCGTCAAAACTGTTGCTCTTTCCATCTAACTACGTCTGAATCTGTATCTGCCACTCAGCAAAGCCTGATTGAACATGTACGTACTTTGAGCTAATCTTAATAAAAAATAGTTCAGTATATTACGGTCTACATTTTCGTAGCTGATTAACTACTGGCATACGTTTGATAGTACAACTCTTATCTTGGTAAAAGGCTACTTAACGTTGTGCCACGTTTTGCACTGCACAGGGATTTGTTGCTGTTGCTGTTGTTTGACAGTTACCACGTGTGATGGTTTATGTGTGACATCAAAGTGTCATTGATATTAATGAGGCTTAAGCAGACTCCGGCAGCATAGGCTGAAATGTCTACGGAGGCAGCAGAGAATTGGGTTTTAATTCGATACATTTTACCGGATATTTAAGATCTTTTCATGTGTAACTGCTGAAAGTCAAAAACAGTTACCAGAAAAACAACTACTAATATATGAAAACGTGTTATTCCTGTTTTGAAAGGTGAGCAGTCATTAAGGGGTATTCCAGAAAATAAATTAAATATTGATAAGTAAGTGTTCCCCAGGTTTGGGCGGTACAGAGATTAAATGATTAAAGATCTGTGGGTGGTGGGGGTTAGGCTTCCAGCTGTTCCCTCTCAGAACTGGTTTAAATAGTACCTCAACTCCACTGTCTGTACTGTAACACACACACACACACACACACACACACACACACACACACACACACACACACACACACACACACACA
>JACXGJ010009673.1:0-23754 GCA_016801105.1 Esox niger | reverse complement strand
GGGGGGGGGGGGTGAAATCGTCTGAGAGCCACTTCATTCAAAGCTTTTAAGCAAATAGCTAAATGAATAGGGGTGTACATTGAATCCTGCATATGCAGTCCCCCTCACACACAGAGAGGCTCTGTTATGATGATGTAAGCTCAGTGAAAAGATTCTTTATAGACTGAAGGCCATAAACAGATTCTGTTACTGCTCTATAGTACAGGAGTGGAAGCCAAAAGCCATGACACCATTTTAACTTAGACTTATAAAAAAAATGACATTACTGATGTGGTCACAAATTGTATTACAGAAATATGGTGCTTTCACCAAAAGACACAACCTGCAAATAGCATTACATCACTGGTATTTATCAGTAGTATTATGAGTTGGGATGAACGTTTTGAAATGTACCCTCATGCCTTTTCTGCGGTTCGCCTCCCAGGGGGAGGAGCAGGCTGCGTTTGACATGGGTGGCTACGAGGAGTACCTGCGTGAACAGGTGGGGGACCGCTGGTTCCGCTACAACCCCCGGCTCACCTGCATCTACTGTTGCAAGTCGTTCAACCAGAAGGGCAGCCTGGACCGTCACATGCGACTACACATGGGCATCACGCCTTTCGTCTGTCGCATCTGTGGCAAGAAGTACACGCGCAAGGACCAGCTGGAGTATCACATCCGCAAACACACAGGAAACAAGCCCTTCCACTGCCATGTCTGTGGCAAGAGCTTCCCCTTCCAGGCCATCCTCAACCAGCACTTCCGCAAGAACCACCCAGGCTGTGCCCCCCACGAGGTGACCCACAGCGCCTCCCCAGAGACCACCACCGTCTCCTCCCGCGGGGGCCAGAATGAGGACGGCTCGCCGAGCCAGGAGGAACCAGAGGGGGGTGGCAACGGAGGCGGGGCTTCTTTCGGAGACGGCGTCCAGCCCTCTGTCTCCACCACCGGGCCTGATTGACAGGGTATTCGTTTGGCTTGCTTTGTACACTCCTGCCAGGGAATGAAAGAGGATAGATACCTTCAAGTTTCTTCTAAGTAAAGGATAAATAAGGGAGTAGGGGGTTTTCAAGTCCATCCAGGGTGAGATTTTTTATAAGCATTTTTCAATTCCTTTCAACTAAACAGCAGGGACAGGAGAACGATGCAAAAGAGTAGTTTGATAGGGCACTTTGTATTATATAGTTATTTATAAGTGATATTTCCGCTTTAAACCACATCTACCTTCACAATACAAACATGAACAGATAAAGCCAACACATGAAGAAATGCCACACACTCCAATAACCTCATTAAAACACTGAGTGCAGTGGGTTTTATTTGACTGTTTTCCTATGTTACAGTTTTATACTTTTCTATTACCGGTTTTACAGGTTCAGAGAGCAGAAAAATGATTAGAACTGGTTACAATTTGGTTGTGTATTAATATTGCCAAAACACAGTGCCAGTGTAATATCTACAAACATATTTTCCATTATTTCTTTTTGCCTTAAGACAATCTTGAGCAGTTGGGGGTCACTGATAGTTAATCAAACCCCGCTTCATATATGCTCATTTTAAGTGCACATAAATAGTAGATTTGGCACAGTGGGGGGGAAAAAGAAAGGAAACGGTAAATCAATTTGGTGTCAGGGAGGATCCCTTTCACCATGACAGATGTGCCATCGGTCTTAACAAGGCTTGATGCTTTCAGTAATGTACCATTGTTGTCAGTGCACCAGTTTATTATTATTATTATTATTATTATTATTAAGATATTGGCAAACATCAGAGGCCTTTCAAAGAGGACTCATGTTAATCCACATGTATTTTATCCGTTAAAACCTCATATCTCCACTTAACTCAACCAGCTGCTAAACGCATGCTTCTAGACAGGAACACAGAAAACGCTATGTTTTTTTAACCTCAGATAAGCTACAATAAAACTCAGTTACCTCTCACACATCACTACGCAATACAGCTCTGCTCCAAGCAGATTGGTTAATGCACTCTGCAGAATTTTCAGCATGTCTTTGTTTTCTCATTTGTCTTTGTTGTGGTTAACTACGTCAACTAGTTTTTTTTGTGTTTAAAAAAAATAAGGGACAGATTTTTCTGCGAGGTGTGCGTCTTTGGAACATTTCTACCTAGCTCTGACAATGTATGTGGACTGGAGGGGTGTAGAGATAAGACAGGATTAAACGAGGACACTGGAGTCTTACGGAGGAAAGGACAGCCAAATAAGCCCCTGTGGCTGCACCACCCAAGAGAAACCCGGAGCCCACTGATGCCAAGATTGTCCCTTCACCAGAGGATCGACTCAGCCTGCATGCTATAGTAGAGTGTATTCCACTGGAAATCAATAAGAAGAGGAAGCATCCTGGCAACTAAAATAATTGAGTGGACAAGCCGTGGGTTTTATGTCCCTCTTGCGCGGAGGTCAAAATAACATTGCCCAGCACTTGCAGAAAGTAGGAGAATGGAAGAATAGCATCTTTAAAGAATTAAGTAAAAGGTATACATGTATTGCATAATGGATATTTAAATTTGTTTTAAAGACAACCTAAGCAACTTTCTGAAATGTTCAGCCCAGATTTAAGGGTAGCGTGGTGGATTGGCTGTTACGGTTTTGGTGGGGTTTGTTTTACAGAACTGTGAATCATTTGTACGTCTGACAGTTTTTAAAAATTTACAAATGGTGAATGCAAGTGAAAAACAGCTACTGATTTGTCCACTGGGCTTTTCTCATTCAAATTCAGAGTGAATTTAACATCACCACAGTACACCTCCGTCTACAGTATATTTGTCAGACAAAAATAGGTCAACAATTTGTTACAACAAATATCAGGTATTTTTGTTCACTGTTTTTTAGTTTATTCTTTGTATGTGACATTTAAGATTAAGGGTTTTTAATGCTTGGGCTAACTGCAGTGAAATCTTACATCAAACGTTAATTAGCGAGTGCAGCTTAATAAAGCTCAAATATTAGCTTAAATACACATGGATTAATAACATTTAATATTATGTAAATGAAAAAGCCATTATGGCAGTAGCAATGCAGCTATTATCATATACTGAAATGGGGGATACACAAATATGGAAACTCTTGGTCGAAAACCAATATTATCTTTTGCATGATGGCTGATGCCAAATACATTGCGTTTCACAAATTGTGAAACAACCAGCTGTTCATAAAGGCCTTTATCACTCATGATTAAGAACATGTAAACATATTTTCACCTGAACAATATTCTTAATTCCTTTGCATCTTCTATGTAATTTTAGCTCACCCCATAGTATATCGGGCCAGAATTTTCTCCCAGACATCATCAGTCCTGATACTTTATCCAAATTCCTCCTGTATATTACTCTGGATTAGAGCATCTGCTAAATGTAAAATATATAAACGTTTTGCAGTAGAAAGACAGTTTACAAGGACTTCACATCAGCAATTATAAGATTTGCTTGAATGGTTAATTGGTTGAAGATTTACTGGAGAATTTGAGTCAGACTCACAGATCATGCCTCTTAGCCAGTAATCATCTTTGGTCCTGGTGTTTCAGTACATGTCGTGATGACTTAAAAATTAAACATTCCAGTGCGTGCATAGCATTCCAGAGTAAGATCATTTTAATCGACCCAGTAGATTATTAGAAACAGTACTGTAGATGTCAGCCGCAGAGCTGTGTTTCAAACCTTGATGCTGGCAAACTTGGAATCTAGATAGAAGTGCTAATGTGATATGGAAATGTCTCAAAAACAAAGAGTTCTAAAACAACTACTGTATGAAAAAGAACAATACTCGTTTTATAATTTTGTTTTTGCTGCCAGGTACAGGGTTTGCCAGATCTCAATTAGGCCTTTTGGGGATTTGACCAAGATATGTTTCATGCTTTTTTTCTCTTTCTTTTGTCTATTTCTTACAATTAAAATGGCTTTTGTAACTTTTTTATACGCTTTAAATGCGAAAAAAATCTGTATGCAGTGTAAATATGATTATTAAATCCATGTGTGTCTGCATTGTTACTGCTGAATGTATGTAGATCAATGACAGGAACAAGCTATCTCACGTAGCCTCTCTGGTTTCAGCAAATAACAGATTTATAGTGGTTTTCCATCATCTCCACTTACCTCAGTATGTCCTGTGAACATTCTTATATATACAGAGTATGTCAATAATACATATAGTTTATTTAATACTGTTCTGAAAAGTCCTGTTTTGACCCCTCTGTCCAACTGTGAAAACAAAATCTGTAGCTAAACATGTTCAGATGTCAGAACCAGGAATCTGAACAATTCAGTTACTTTAATACATGGTCAAGCTGAGCCCCTAGCAGCAATGCATGTTATCTATGTCATTAGGTTATTAATGCCAAATTTGGGAATGTTTCTTTATCAATGTGTTTTCTCCAAAACATGCCAAATGATGATTTATTAGGTGACATTTAATATATTCAACATTTTTATTGTGCTGGTATGTCTGTCTTGCTGATTCATTGAGGTTTCATGTGTCTTATCAGATATTTCTTTATTTTCAACAGTTGTCTTTGAAGTGTATACACAAAGATGCATACATACATCGATATGGTTTTGACCATAAAACGCTTACTCCAGTAAATCATAAAGCAATGTAATGAATTACAAAAATATTTAATACTTATATATTATTTGAAATTAAAAATATATTAATTAACAAAAAATCTCAATAGGCCTATATTATTAAATACCCATATTTAGTTTTTCCCATCAAGAAAGTTCCAAAACCATCTCTGGTTTTGCAAGACCTGGCAGGTTATATGTGAAGTTTCTTTTTCATTTAGCATGGCCCTGTTCCAGAAAAAGAAACATTTCTTTATTATACTGTATAATGGAATGGCTGGTGATAGGACGATGTGAGGGTTTGGTTAATCACTTTGGGTCATTTGCAAGGCCAAAGGTTGATTTGTTCATTGTTTTTGATAATGTGAAAATGGGTTACTTCACTATAACCACTATATCATTTTCTTCACAAGTACATACTGTATTAAAGTACTTCCTCCTCAAAGGAAATAAAGCACTTTAAGTGTTTCTGGGATTGCCTGTTTTCATTTCTATGGAATTTGGGGATTTTGGCGGTGGGACAAGTATATGTTGCAGTATGTGTCCACCGACCAACATCCTTAATCAAGAACTCACCTGACTCGTACATTTAAAGAAAATACAAAAATTACTCATTCTACATCACACCGGTCCCCTCTTCCATCCAATTGATTTATTTCTGATGAACCCCGCCGTGTGCGTTTGCCTGAGAGTTCAAATCAGGGGACGCAGGGGTTAGCCACTCGGCCGGCGAACACCATGGTGTTGATGCTGGACTCGCGGATGAACAGGAGGAAGGGCCGGTTGGCCACAAACACCTCGCGGTTGAAGTTGATGGAGCGGCCGATGGCCACGACCGCTGTGGCCGCGGCCGCCTCACTGCCTTCCTCGTTCACCTGCAACAGGTCGTTGTCGGTTAAGCTGCCGGAGACGACATGGCTTCAAAGGCTACGATTCTCTTTTTAACGGTGCTTGGGGGAGTTTCCAATCTTGCCGTTTGGCGAGGCTCGTGCAGGCAAATCTGACACACATTTGATTTGTTAATTGTTCAGTGACGATCTGCGCTAGATGCTTTATTTCATGACCCTCACGATTTCTGCAACTCCTGAATCAGGGCTGCTCAACCCGGTTCGTGGAGATCTACTGTTCTGAAGGTTCTCTTCAAATCCGTTTGTGACTAACCTGATTTAAGCTTTTCATCCAGCTAATTGTTAGGTGTACTAAATTAGATTTGGAGAGAAAACCTACCGGACAGTACATCTCAAGGAACAGGGTTAGGCAGCCCTGTCCTAAATGGTAGAATTTGTATATATTTTGACTTCTTTCTGCAGACTCACCCACAAAAACATCTGAGCCTGATCTGCTGATGGGTAACCGTCTCTACTCAAGCTAAAGGTGCATTCATCTTTTAGCATCAAATGTTATCTCTACGTCATCACACTAAAAAGCCAACTAAGATCTAGAGGATCAGAATATTCACACACTAACTACAGAGATTGTTTGTTTTCTGGATTTCTTTTTGGCATTGTACATTTTAAAAATGTTCAATGTTTTTTTTATAGTAAATGTTTCACCAAAACGGCCCAGCTTCAGTGTATGTGTGGCAGGCCTCAGGGCTTTTAGCCTGGATAGCTGTAAGAGCGCTTTGTGACGGCTGACGTTAAAAGGTCTTTACAAAATACATCAGATTGGTGAACTGGAAAATCCCAGTATACATACCTCTAGGAAAGCTTTATGGTATGCCTCTGAAATGTACAAAGGATTCGCCTCATCTTCAAGGATGCCAGGCAGACTGGCGTCAATGCTGAAGAGGTCATTGAGCCCCATGGCCTGCAGTTTCTCCTTCAGACTGAAGCCGTCTTCGATGCGGAAGCGGGGCAGCTGCACGGACACTGACGTTTCCTTCATGTTATGCAGCCACCCCGTCAACATCTTCATTGTCAGTTTCTCCTCCACCTGAAAACAGCAGCAGAGTGGAGGTTCTGTGTGATCGGTGGTTGGGTCTAATTCTTCCGAAATGACATCCAAATATGTTATGAACAACCACAGGTACATTGTAAGTGAAGGGTGATGACCGTAGACACCAGAAACCCACCTCAGACAGGGTTGTGTCTTTGAGAGGTAGTATCAGGACCATGGTGATGTCATCTCCGCGATACGGCAGCTCCAACACCTGCACCTTGTCCTCAGTGAACCTGCCATAACGGAACTTGGTTTCCTGGTACATCATGGACACCGGGCACGTCTTTGACTTACTCACTTGGAAATCTGCTTTGAAGACATTGTCTTTGTCGAATTTGCTTTTCCAATGACCCTGTTAGACAGCAGGATGAGGTTATCACCCTAGTTGTCAAGTTGTAAACACAATTTCTACAATTTTTCTGGCTAAAATGTGATCATTAACCACAACAAAAACTGCAATCCATCATTAACCTGCTACACCAAAAAAGATATGTGGCTGTGGAATCTGAATTGTGGAGACATAGTATCAGTGTTGGGTTATAGAATCTAGTGAAAACTGAGTGGTAAACAATGACCTTGTCCGGGACTGAATGATCAAGTAATAAGCAAAAACTATTGCTGATGCATTGTTATAATTCAGCCAGCATCTGTGTTAAGTTTCTCAAGCCTACTTTCTCTCACAGCCATCAGCAAGCAACCGAATGCTAAGCTGGTCATCAAGGTTGCTGGACCGGACAGGTTCGGATACTGAGAACAGCAATTTACCCTAACTACTTTCAGGTAGTTGCTGTAAATACTTTCCTGGTATAAAAAAAAAGAATAGTAATTTGTCTTATTCCGGATTATGACCCAACAGGCTTCTGGGACACACTGTATGAAAATAATCTCCACAGACCTTGAAGTAGATCGTGTTGACCAGGACTAGCACAGTGGTGTCGTCCAACGAACCCTCCGGCAGGGTGTCCTGTATCCTGTTCTCGGTCTTATTCGCAATCCAGTCGTTTATGGCCACCCGAGAAAGTTCTGGCTTCTCCTAAAAATGCAACACTTTTTTTGTAGATATTGTATTTCTACCATGGCCCAAGTCTACAACTACTTTGAAGACGGGGAATGACGGTGCACAGCCACTGCATAACCGATTAGACTGGTCCATCATTGCATTGTACTTATTCCATGCTGTACATGCATTCACAGTTATAAAATGGTATATAATAACACATGCTGAAGTGCAAAGACTAAATTAACCAGGTTGGCTATGGATAATGCAGCAGAGATGGTGAATGCAAAGAGGGAATCACCTTGAAATTAAGTGGCATGAGTTTAGCTCCATACACCAGCTCACTAATATTCTGGTAAGTCTCATTGAAAGACAGAGACTTTTCTCCAAAAAGACGATTGGCTGAAATGAGCTCTGTTGTCTTGTCCTTCTTCCGGTACAGGCGACAGTTCAGCTTGGCAAAGAAGAAATGCACTTGATCTGATGTCTTTTCTTTGATGGTGTCGAACTCAAACACCTGAGTAGAGACATAAAATCACACGAGCGGAGGCCTGATCTGTTATTAGCTCTGGCTGTACATTAGAAATAGCTGAAGGAGCATGCAAGTGGGAAGATTAGCATTGGCATAAAATATCACAAATTCCTCTGGGATAATGTGTCCTGAAATCTAGATGGTTCCCCAGCATATTTCAGTCCTGACCCTTGTTGTTAACCAAGCCTGCATACCCAACCTACACTTCAGACCACTTACATTCATAATCTCTTTGAGCGTGTTGTTACAGGCACCCAGCTTGGTCATGGCAAAGGCCGTAGAGATGCTGATAGGGGACATGAAGATGTTGGACTCATTGGGTTTGCCTTTGGCTAGCTGCTTGAACAGGGACAGGGCAAAACGGCTGTTAGCCTTGGACAGCTCCCAAACCCGTGGGTTGGTGTTCTCTGGGACTTTCTCCTGCTCGGCGCCGGTGTTCACGGCTTCTTCCTCCGGGCTGCGGTAGACACACCTGGGCTCCAGGGGCACGTCTTTGGGTTTGGCATTGCAGATGTCTTTGACTGCCTGGGAGGTTGACAGCAGGGGGAGTAGCAGCCCTAGAGTCCAGACATATTTAGAAAGCTTCATCCTGGAAAGAGAGGTGAACGGACCTATGAGGACATGGCTGGGTCATTCAACTCAATTGGAAGTACCGGGGAACAAGCCTTTCACGTCTGGATGTTTTTAAAGTTTAGACATACATATTTCTGAAATGTGTGTACAAAAACGTAAATGTTAATAATATTAAGTCGTTTCCATGTTTATTTATTTACATATTTTAAAGACATTTTATGCTGAAAGGCAGATCAGAAATTAAACGTATGCGTGTAAATGGCAAAAAAAAAAATCATTGTGGATGTGGTCATAATCTTTAGGCAATTGAAAAAAACGACACCTCTGACTTGCCCAATGACCAAGCGCCATTCACACTAATGTCATCCCTGACGGGGGATGGTTTGCCTCAAAATACCAGGAGCACACTAAAAATCTAAAAAAAAACATTTTTCAAAACCTCCAAAGTTCAACATTGTCTTTACATAGCAGGGAACTTAGAAGATATGAAAAAATATGAACAAAGCATTCAGGGTATATTAAAGGTTTGGGAAAACAAATAAAGAATTCCTGTTTACTCTCTAAAGGTGACCAAATAATTAAACCTATTAAAGAGTATACAAAAAAATCCAACAGTTGAAAATGTTTTGGTCAGCATTATCGATTTCAAAATGTAACATCTAAGTTGTGCACAATATCGACACAAGACATTGAAGTAGCAGGTAACAACAAAAACATGAAATGTTGAATACCATCGCCGTTGAGAAGCTGTATACTTACCTGGCATTAGAGAACTACCTTAATAACAACACACTCACTGAACGGCAAAGCGTCACTTAAAACCCAACAAATCCCTGCATAAAAAGATCTTTAACTGCCAACTCCTTACCTGCAGAGGTTCAATTCCTTGTAAATGACTGTATGGAACCAAAGTATCGGTTGTGAGTTGAGTCACTCAGGGGAGAGGGTTAGTGTCCTACAGTTCAGGGAGGGAGAAATGTACTCAGCTCAACCTTTGAAGTATTGATTACCTCAGCTGAGTCGGTCCCAGGTATTGCGGATTGATCCGCTGTTCAAAGACGGAGGTATTTAAATACATGAAATATATATAAAATAGCACATCATGCCAATAGAGATAATGACCACTACAAAGAATGAATCATGAATTACAGGTGAGGCGTCAAGCTTTTAAAACGTAAATGGACATCGGATTGACCAAGCATGTGACAAGTTAATATGTGTTGCATCTGAATAAGCGTCAGCGCTTAGATATCTGACAGAGGTGTCAACAGATCAATAAGTTCATTTAAGTAACTGAATAGTTAAATGAAATCAGATACAAAAGACAAATGAAAAGGCATTAGTTTCATATTTTTTAATTACAGTCCCTGCCAGTAAAGAATCACTGTTGCACATAAGTTAAATTTTTCTTACATTTACTTCAAACTTCCAGTTAGTCCTCCCCTCAAAGAATCAAAACAAAAAAACAATTGTATTATACAAAAATGCAATCCAATTTTCACACAGTGAATTCTTTAAAGAAGAATGGTATAACAGTCACATCCACATTTGGAGAAATATAATTCTAAACATTCCTTAAGGGAGTATAGCTAAAATAATGCAAATGAAATAAAAACCTTCACGTTGAAGTTAAACTTGTACCTCAATTTAAAAGGTAGATTCAGCGATATGACGTAGATGGACAAAGTAAACAGCAATAACGCCTGAAACTGCAAAGTGTACAGACAGCAACTAAGAGCAGTGGTGCTCAATCTCCTTTGGCCCTGTGACGACCAGGCTGTGACAGTGACTTGAACCCAGTCCAGAAAACGCTTTGACTGTGTGGCTGACAAGTCTCGCATATCACTCATCTCAGAGTCTGCAGTGCTGTCCACGGGAACGTCATTTAGCTGAGTCTATCTTTCACCCTCACAAGAAAACTACGGTGGTAGTATTAGCAGTAGTAATCATCAATAGCAATTACAAC
This sequence comes from Esox niger, assembly GCA_016801105.1. NCBI lineage: Eukaryota > Metazoa > Chordata > Actinopteri > Esociformes > Esocidae > Esox > Esox niger. Next base: position 13,188 of record JACXGJ010009673.1, on the reverse strand, counting down.
TCCCAATTGCAGGAATCATGTTTAAAATCTATGCAGAAAAAAACAGTCCCCTCTTATTACAGAAAATTCAACGAGTGCAAGCTATGAGTGTTCAGCGTGAACAAGAGAAATGTGAATTGAAGTGGCCTCTCCCATTGGGACATGGCCACCCACATGGAAATCAACCCCCAGCAATACCCACTAACCGTCAGTATTTCAGGTGTTAACATTTGGTTTAATGTTGCTTTTTTAACCCAATGGATGATTGCTAATAAGGACAACTAAGTCCAAATAAGAAAACAATCCAGAAGTCTACAGAAATTAATAAAATACTCCATAAACACAACACTGAACCAGACATTTCCTTGACAATAACAATCTTGGCAAATAATTTAGAAATTACTTGGATCATCTTGCTGTTGGACTAACTATCCAATGTGACTGACACACGCACACACGCACACACGCACACACGCACACAAAGTATAAAGTAAGACTACTGTGATCACCCCAGAATTTTCAAAAATGGACAACCTTCTAAAAGGGTTGGAAAGATACAAGGCCCTCAGAAAAGGATTCATCATGTCTGGCATGACGGTTTATCTAAAACACAGACACAAAGATGCTACATGAAAGCCAAAACACACCAAACTACATTTTCTTGGATTGGATGAAACTGACGCAAAATGGCTCTGTAAACAAATGTGAGTTTCCCCATGATCAGTGGATCATAAATATTAACGTGCATCACTGTTTTACAAGTGTAAAACTCAAAAGCTGTTAGTGCTGCAAAGCTTCTGGGAAAATCACAGACCACCCTGGTCTCAGAAAGTTTCCAAAGGTTTCCTCTGCTTCGCATTGGCAATGAGCAGACACTCATCTTCGCTTGGCCGGTTCTTAGAGCCCATTTAATATAAATGCTCATCTCTTGAAGGAGTTTAATTACCAGTTGCAATATGATGTACTACATAGACCAGCCTGCAAGTATGCATCTTTAACTTTAAGATAGTCCTGCTGAAGGCACGTGAAACATTAAGCCCCGACGAGCATCTGCTCAACCATACAGCGGCTGAGATCAGACGGTATTCAGGAGACAGCAGGGAAGATACGGCGTGAATTTGGTCCTTTTTTTTTATCAAGTGAATACTTCAAAGTCAAACATACATTTAAAAGGATACACTCAATGTGCATGTATGGGTTTCAATGCGACGTTAACTGGAAAAAAGTATGCACTGCACCACTACAAACACTTGAAATATGAAAATGTAATTGAGCAATTAACATGGCTTTAAAAACCACAGCCACATTCAAAACAGTTCACTTAAATGATGCCAATACCATAACCACAAATGAACCAGAAAACACTTTATGCTCAATGTCCAGATTACTTCCAGCGATGCAAAATGGTGCTGATTCTGGCAAAATGAAGTTGATTTTTTTGTCCAGGACAAGGCTTAATCTGTGTCCATGAAACTGTTCCTAAAAGTATGTACATTTTCTTTGTTTCTGGTTTTACCTCCGGGGGAAATGCCACCAACAAATGTGAATAGTGTTCTGGAAAGGAAGGATCCAAAATAAAAAACAATGGAGGGTGAGGGATAACCCTAACTCAATGGAAAACCCTACCCTTCTGCTAATTTTACTACTTGAGTTAATCATTATTCCCAGCTTTAACAACATGCCTGTCTAAGTACCTTCTTGACAAAAACTGCCATGACAAAAACCAGGAACTACTGTTGCTTGTCAATCAACTATCTGTGATAGAATCTCTCCATTTTAATCTTTTCTGAACAATCTGCCCATAAGAATGACACATTTGGCACCATCTAACATGAAAAAGTTACATTTGAGGAGAAATTCAACTCTCCCAGTGTTGGCATTGGCTTTTCCTTTCATCTCAATGTTAGTCAAATGCAATCCACAGCATGTTAATTAGTAGTCTAACCCATGAAACACATTTCTGAAAGGGGTGAAATAGCCAAATTCAATAGCTCCTTCTAAGCAATCACACTGATGTGACAGAGATAATACTTAAGAGGTTGCACCAAAATTCTGTATTTTAAGAACATAGGATGTTGAGAGACCAGCATAAGTTGAACTACACAATAGCAACAATCACATAAGAGGCAAATGAATGTGAATAAACGTACCAGGAATGTACATTATTAGCTTAAAGTCAAGACCCTGAGTACGTTGGCCCATATTCAGTGTGAAGTCACAAGTTAACATCAGCTAATGGCAACATCACGAGACCGCTCAACAAGTTCCCAAGGAACATAAACATTCTTATTTTTTGTGAGCCTGTGATTCTACCCGTGGTTATTACTAACCTCCCATCTCCCCCAGAAATCCACATCCTTTTAGCCATGTTAGCGAACAAGGCATAGTTGACAGTTCTGGGGCTGAATTCTGTTCAGCCCCAGAATTACTGATGAACATTTTGGTGGCAAAGTGAAATCTGCTTTGCACACTGATAAATGTGTTCTCTTTTCCTGTGAATGGATGTAACTACTAGAACCACCACCATCATCAACATCATCATGCAGCTGCCACAATGGCCAAGCACCTCACCACAATTCATTTCCACAATGGCAATAGTTTGTACCCAAAAGCTGATGTTACAGAGGTGAAAAAAGCAGAATAAGTCTAAATTATCCATGAAGGGAATACATCCATCATCCAATCCTTGAAAATGTTAAGTTCAGGGTAACAGAAACGTTCCAAAATATATTGCTAGCTAGAATGCTAACGAACAAATCCAATGCTCTGACAAGCACAGAAAAAGCAAAGCTGGAGCTAGTCGTAACTCAAAAGGCAGCAACTTCTGAGGAAAAATGGACATTTCAATGTCATGTGCACAGAAGGCACACATTGTTATAAGAAGACAAATTGACTTAAGTCACAGTCCTTGTCTGGCTTTGCAAAGAGCCAATTCAGTATATAGTGTGTAAATACACACTATGCATGTTCAGTGTCTGTCATCTCAAATAAAATAACAATAGTGAGATGTAACTAAAGACACACATTTATACCATACTTAAATATTTCCATCAAAACAAAGACCTGATAAAAACAAGTGTGACCATTCCATTTGTTGGATATCTTATAAAATCAAATAGAAAATCCCAGCCATCATTTCATAATATTACACTTTTAAATACATTCTGTGAACTAAGCATGCCTAGAAGGCAATTACGCTTAAATTCATAGTAAGCATGTATCTAGTTATAGCAATCTAACAATATCTGCATTACTTATTGTTGGATTGTTAATTCTTTTTTAGGGATGCATAAGCACAAAGTACCAATACGTACTAGGCAATTAACAAAAGATACTGAATCACTTGAAAACAAATGCAATTACTGGTTGGTACTACTTTATCTCAAAACACAATTTCTAGACTCCTCCCACCATGCTGTGGAAGTGCGGCAGTTGTTGATCCAGTGTTACTAACTGTTTTGCTAACTCTACCGCTGCCTTTTGGACCTAACTGGTATACCACAATGTAGAAGCCAGGATTTAGCCAGCCATCTCAGTTAAGCAAACAGGAAAAACAACGGTTTAAATGGTTCATAACAAAATAAGCACAGATGTGTTTTTGTTGAATAACTTAGGTCATGCCTCTTTAAAGATGATAAAAAAGACAGTATTTCATATAGTTAGTTGGCTTAACCTAGAGTCTGTGCGTGTTGTATAACTCTCAGTTCAGTAGCCTGCGTCTTCCTACGCACCCACCCCCATTCAAAAATGATTAACCTCATCAAAGAAAGAGAAAAATAGAAAGAATAAAGCTTTTCACTAAGTCAACTTCTTGGAAGCAAAAAAAAAAAAAAACTAGACAAATGTTGGCTGGATTTGTCAAGGAAGGAGGCCAGAGGAGATGAGGAGTAACTGAACTGGAATGTCGCCTTTCCCTTTAATAACAGCATTATGCAGATGTTCAATAGCAAACCACGTCACAAAGTTGGAAGTGAACTAGTTGTACATTCGCAGAGAAAACGAAATAAGTACAGTAGATTGATTTATTAAACTGTGGGGTAGTTTTAACCTTGTTTTCTACAACACTGTTTAATGTGCAACTGTTAAGGCTTAGGGAACAGCCATGGCCATCTGAGGCTATCTGAGGCTAGCGTACACAGTTCATAAACTACTCTTTAATCAGATCAGCTGAGAAAGAGTGATGTGTATAGATCTGATGGGAAACCGCAGCCTTTGACTATACATTCTTAAAACAGAATGTGGTTTTACCCTTTACATCCATCCTCAGGATGAAAATGCATATGAATAAATACACATCCTCAGTAGAAACAATCGTTAAAGCTATGAAAGTGCAAATATGCTTTGCAGATCAATGTCTCAAACTGCAGACATGATTGTAGTCTGGCTTCATCCTGGTTTCTTTTACTCCTCCTCCTGCACCTCTGACCACCGAATCAACAGCTGACGTATGAGTAACATACTAACAACCTCCCGCGCAGTCCTTCATGGCAATGAAATACTCACACTTGAAGGCCAGGTCTAAACCTTGGTCACGTCCACACAGATTGCGTGGTGGTTAAAGAGTGTTGGGCCGGTATCTGGAAGGTTGTTGGTTCTAGTCCCGAGCCAACAAGTTAAAGCAAATCTGTCATTGTGCATTTCAGCAAAACACTTCTATTTTCCCAATTCTTTAGGATACAGAGGATGATACAAATCTCCCGATCCAGGGTGTAAAGGAGATTGGGAAGGGGGGGTGAACTGAAAGGACAGGCCACTGAACAACTGTTAACAAACAGGTTAACCCCTAAGGGACTATATTAACCTCCTGACATTCTGGGGACATCCTAAAGAGTCATTTCTCTTTTCAGAACACAACCTGTCTTATTAATTTACATTAAAACACACTTTTAACCTGCCTGTCATCTTCAATGATTAATGTTTTGGCAATGCAAATCTTTCTCACAGTCAGTTGCCAATAAATATTGTTTCCATAAGATGGACATCTTTAGACTACATGTAGAAGTACTCCTTGAACAGAGCACAAAGTATGAAATCCTCAAGTGGCAAGAGTTAAATTTAACAAACCGTTTGACTAGAGGGTTGGCGAATAACATCGCAGCTTAGCTACATGGACTTACAATGAATTCTAAACTGTCTACATTTTAGAACATGCAGGTATGCTAGATACAACAGTTGCTACAAAGAATGTAGCATATGATGCTAATGAAGGAGGTGTAATTTATGTCAATGCAATAATGGTTCTGTTTGAAACCAATGAACTGGTCTCTTTTCATTATATTATTTTAATCATTATTGGATCTACGTTCTTAAAGAAAGAAATCTCTATATCCTTGGTTTCCAAGGCAGTGAGAATTCAAATGTAAAAACCATGTTCATTCAAAAAAACAAAAATAACTGACAAGAAAAATACAAAATGTATGGCAGATACTACTCAGATGCAGAAACCTGAAGTTGCAATGGTGGGAGTTTATGGCGCTACATCCACATTAGCATATCAGTGGCTTTTTACAGTTTCATAATTGGAGCCCTTAAAACTCTCTTTGTTAGAGACCTAGAACGGTCTCTCAGTATTGTAAGCAAGGAGAGAGGTAGCACCTCTCGCCACCCATGTAATGGAGTTTAAATCCTGTTAGTGGTGTCAATCATATTTTGCAAATGTGGATGTAGGAACTGTAGAGCATTCGAGACCGGGGTGAAGGACCAGGTTGTGCTCCTCAGAACGACAGTAAAAAGGATTTAGTAATCTGTGGTGGTGGGGGGATCCCCAAGGCTCTGTGTGGTTGGTTTGGGGTAGTTGTAGTACCAGACGGTTTGGCTAGGAGCATAGGTGGACCACGCTGTTGGTTGGTCGGTCAGCGCCTCCGACAGAAGCCAGGTCAGCTGATAGGCTGAGAGATGAGGTCTTGGTGGTCAGATGGGACAGACCACTGGACGAACTGCCATCCACCGACACTCCACCAGAACAGGCCTCACTGCTGTGAACCAAATGAGAAAAACGAGGGAAACGTTAAACAACTCAAATAGGCTTTATTAGTCTACATTTTACAACTGTACATCCTCCATTGATTTACCTGTATGACTCGTTACTTAAGCCACTGACAGTGAGATCGGTGCGAGTAGCATCTCGCCGGTGATTCTGACAGAGTCGATCTCATCACAACCAAATCTTAGGTGTGTTTTATTGACCCCAAGTACTATATTATTGCCATTATCCAGCCCAAGGAAAGCTTTGTTGACACTCATTTGCAAACGTTGATTTCTTTCGTATAGTTTTTTTCTGGTTCCGTGCATTTCACAAAATCTACATGGCAGTAGTTTGTCATTTTCAGACATAAAAAAATACATTTCAAACTAATTTGAGAAAGTTGGCATATTTTTACTACATATCTTATATATACAGTACGGTGCAAAACTTATAGGAACCTCACATTTATTTGGGAAGTGTTTTCAATTAATTAAAATAAATACATTATTTTATGAATATAAAGGTAACACTTTATTTGGAGAGTCCCAAATGTGTACATGTAGATGCTCTACAGATTATCTGCTGACTATTTGTAACATTTTAACCAATTATCTACTAAACCGAACCCTTACCTATAGCCTAACCCAAACCTTTATTCTATCCCTAACCTTAGCCCTTACCCTAAACCTTATTCTAAACCTAACCCTAACCTTAGCAAGCAGTTGTTTATCAATCAATAGTTTTTTGAAAGTTTGACGATATTATTACAATCTACAGATGGAATTTGGGACTCTCAAAAAGTATAACCGGATATAATACTTTTTTTTATTTACAAATAAACACTATCCAAATAAATGACTTTAGTTCAACTTGAGGGTGCCTAAGTCTTTTGCACAGCACTGTATATATACTAGCAGTCCTGCAACGTGCTGTTTACCTGAGGACCAACGAGTGCTCCTCTCTCTGCATTTTGTGCCCAGCCTGCCCGTTCTCAGAGGGCTTCAGCTTGTATGCCCCGCTCCTATCAGGAGACACATGGTTCTCCTGCAAAGGGACAACGACACCACTGTCACTTGACCACAACACGGACCGGGAGCTTGTTCTCTTGGGGGGTCTACCTCCCTGTTGTTTCAGTGGAAAAACGATCAAGCTTTTGGGCTTGGTTTCACACTTGTATATTTCTTTGCGGGACAGCAGTAGCAGTGACAATCAGCCCGGGGCTCCTTTGGCCCTGCTCTTGTCCGCAAAGACTTTTAGTATAACTATAGTGAACGGCTCCCACTCCTGTCTAGTTGGTCTGTCTCCATTTGGCCATCTGTGCCTGCCTTTCCCTCACTTTCTCCCCCTCTCACCAGGGCTATCTGGCGTGTCCTCTTGCCAATCTCTCTCTCCACGTGGTGGAGTTCCAGACTCAGCTGTTGGCTGGAGACGCTGCCTGACGACCACTCCCCCGGGCCGGCCTGGGTGGCCTGGGCAGACTGCTTGCTGATTTGCTGGTTGACCTGCTGGAGCTCCATCTTTAGCTGCTCCCTCTCCGGGACCGGCCTTTCGCCCAGTTGCGGTTGAGGGGGCTGGGCGTACGAGGCGGCGCCCCAGCTCGTGCCGTTTGCGTATGGATAGTCTGCTGTGGGGACAACAATAGCCGTTCAGATCTCGGACGAAATGCAGTGATCAGAGGAAAAACCAGAAGGGTGTATGGTCTCATCACCTGTCGCAGCGGCATGTTTGGGGCTGCTGGTCCCCTGGGGGGGGTTCACGGACGGCCCTGGCCCAGCCATCTGGTAGCCTGACTTGGGCGTGCGGGAAATCACTCCGAAGCGCGACACTGTGGGTAGGGATCCAAACGGGATGATGGGGTCGTCGTCTCTGGCCTCGGCAACCCTGCGGTGGCCCTCCACGCCTTTCACCGCAGCGTTCTACAACACCCGGGGAGAAGACAAGCCCCACTGTGACTTACCACGGCAGTATTGGACGACAAGAAAAATGAATCAAACCTAATTTCAGAAGTCACACGGCTTTAGAAAAACTATGATAAAAAAGGGCACTCCAGAGAAAAGAGAAAAACTGTCGTATCTGCAAAACCTGGCTTAACCTTGCTCTCAATAAATCACAAGCTCTTCTTTTAAGTGACCTTTGCTCAGTCAACAACATGAAAAAGGAACAACCAACAGAATAGTGGGCACTAAATAACAGCCTGTCACCAGAAAACAAACACAGACTGCAAGAAATCCGCTTCGGAAAAAGGTTCTGAGCTCAGATTAGCTTCAGATTTTCAGGACTTTTGTCTGAATGACCAGGACATTAACTGATAACATACTGACTGACGAGCCTCACCATGACCTCCATGTTGTCTTTCGACTTCCCCTCCTTGCTGCCCATGTAGGAACCAATAATGTCACATGACCAAGGAGAGTACTGGCTAGCATAGCCTGGTTCCCGGTACTTCGCCAAAGCTTGCGAGTTCTCCTCCATGTACTGCTGCTGCTGCTGCTGCTGCTGCTGACACACAGACACATCACGTTTTAGCCAAACCATTCCTCTAAGCTAACTACCGCCGGTCGCCACACACCGGCTGAATGTAGCCTCTTACGTCTGACGCGTAGCTGGCCTCGTATGTGGTGTGCTGCAGCGTCGCTGAGGGGGTGAATGGCGGCGGAGAGATGACCTGCTTCCTGTCCTCCAGCTGGGCCATGATCTCCTGGCGTCGTCGGTGCAGGTAGTCCAGAGAGGGAGTGGGCTGGGGCCGGCTGTACGCCTCCTGGAAGACAGAGCAGGAGAACACAGTCACTGCAGAGGGCTTCAGCACAGAGGAACACGGTAGATCCAGGCAGTGGATTCATTCAGGACCGATACAAGGTACACGAAACAACTATTAAAATCATGTTCAGAATTGGTCCCATGTTGAGCTGAAACAAAAGATCCCATTTTCCATACACACAAAAGGCTGTTTCTCTAATTAGGCACAACGTTTTTGATAAACATCCATCTGAATTTTTTTTTGTTTAAACAACTTTGTACATATTACAACTAAATAAATGTGTTATATGAGACGTCACTTTGTACTGTCCTAATGTTGTTGGTAACTGGTTTATAATAGCAACAAGGCACCTTGGGGACTTGTGCTATATTGCCAATATACCACGGCTAAGCCCTGTGTCGTGCCTAACAGCCCTTAGCTGTGGAATACTGACCATAAATAAGTAACCGCATTGCCATTGTAATATAGTAGTATGGTAATAGGATGTAAATTTAGTAGAGCCTCGAGCGTCAGATTTTACCCTGCTGGCGTAGGGCCTCATGTGGCCAGGGTGGGGGCCCGGGTGGGGGCCGGCAGGGTGGTAAACCTCTGAGGCATATCGCTCCCTGGAGGCGTCATCCGCAGGAATGGAGGAGGGGTTCTCCCTGTGGGAAAAGGACTGGGGCGGCGGATAGGAGGGGTGTCGTTGGCTGTCGTAATGGTGGGGAGGGGGGTACCCATGAGGGGTGGTGTTAGAGAAGTGGGGCCCAGAGGGCTGGACTGGAGGGGGACACTGGCGCTCCTGGGGGTAGGAGCTGGGATAGGGGGAGTCTGGGTAGGGGGACATGGCTAGGTCGTTGGGGGGATGGGGGTTCCGGACGTACCGGGGCTGGGGAGGGTACTGGGAGGGCAGGTAGGGGTAGGGGGGGTTACCTGTGAGGGTAGAGAAGACACATGGTAAGATAGGAAATACTCTACATTCAACCAGATCCATGAGAACAGGTCCATAGTTAGATTTGACAGATGTGTTAGAGGAACAGTTATGGTTTGTCCTATTTTACCTGGGGGGTACTGTGAGGACTCATATTGCAGTGCTGATGGAGGTGCCCTGGGCTCAGGGGGGTAAAAGAGCTCCCCCTGCTGGGGGGGGTACATGGGGGGGGCCCTGGGCATCTGCTGCTTGTGTATGGCCAGGTGGTCCACTGATGTCCTGGCCTGGTGGGTGATGGACCGACTGGGCGCAGTGTCCAGTCTAAGAAAGACAGAGGATTAGGGTAATCTGACATGGTTAAGATTTGGGTTAGAATTAGGCTCAGAATTAGGTTTAGGAGCATGTATGGATGTATGGATGGACGGATGGATGGACGGATGTATAGATGTCTACGTACGAGTCAGGCGGAGAACCAGGGGCACTGAGGCTTCCTTGGGACTGGGGCTTCCTCATCAAGGGTTCGTAGGAGGAGTCCGCGCCACGTGAGATAAGCTGAGGGAGGGCGGAGCTGGTGACCGACGCCACCATGCCATTGGTCAGGCCCTTGTGGGCCAGCCCCTCCAGCATGCCCACCTCCTCGGGCAACAAGCCCACCTCGTTGAGCTGCGTCAGGGATAGGCTGAGAGGACGACGGGTGGCCAGCCGCTTGTTCATCTTACGGTACCTTCAGAAAGAAGGAAATAAAAAGAGGGAAAGTTAATGAGGAATGAGGTCCCACGTCCAGAATTTGACCTACACAATGAACGCGAGCTTTCTACCAGATATCCCAACGGTTGATTGAGGCCAATATACAATGTGCCGTTAATATGGTTAAAGCTCTGCTATTAACGGTGTCTCAGGGTGGGGTACTCACTTCTCTAACTCGTCTTGAGAGTGGGCGAAGGTGCAGCTGGCTCCTCTGGGACAGCCCCCCTTCTGCTTCATGTCCCGACACATGTATGTCTTGTATTTACTGTGCTGAGGGGGCTGGGGAGGAGGGCAGCACAGGCCATGTTAACAACAGACACTGTTAAAAGGTGGCTGGAGGGGCAGCACAGGCCATATTAACAACAGACACTGTTAAAGGTGTCGGGGGGGCAGCACAGGCCATATTAACAACAGACACTGTTAAAAGGTGGCTGGAGGGGAAGCACAGGCCATATTAACAACAGATACTGTTAAAGGTGGCTGGAGGGGAAGCACGGGCCATATTAACAACAGACACTGTTAAAGGTGGCTGGAGGGGAAGCACGGGCCATGTTAACAACAGACACTGTTAAAGGTGGCGGGGGGGCAGCACAGGCCATTTTAACAACAGACACTGTTAAAGGTGGCGGGGGGGCAGCACAGGCCATATTAACAACAGACACTGTTAAAGGTGGAGGGGGGGCAGCACAGGCCATATTAACAACAGAAACTGTTAAAGGTGGCTGGAGGGGAAGCACAGGCCATATTAACAACAGACACCGTTAAAGGTGTCGGGGGGGCAGCACAGGCCATGTTAACAACAGACACTGTTAAAGGTGGAGGGGGGCAGCACAGGCCATGTTAACAACAGACACTGTTAAAGGTGGCTGGAGGGGCAGCACAGGCCATATTAACAACAGACACTGTTAAATGGGTTTCCAGAAAGACTGGACTTCCACCTCATTTGTTGCTCCTGAGAAACTAAATAAGACCCCGGGGAAAGGTTTTGAGTCAAGAAATGTGTAATCCCATCAGGTTTAGGTCACACAAAGTGTTGCTGTACTTTTTTGCAAACATTGTCCCAAGCAACCTTGCAGGTCTGACACCATCCCAAAGGAAAAATAACAGACAACAGCAATCAGTGTGTTTTGGGGAAATCTGGCAAACCTGATTTGAAAGAGACAATTTTATGACCAAAATATGTCCATTTACACATCACAGACCATTCTGTGAAGAGAATCGATTTTTCTGAGGTTCAGTGATGCAACATCAACCGTTTTCAGAGGGATTAGTCGTTGTTATGGAGGAAAAGGCACTTGGAGGAGGTGAATGGTGAATCATCACCTCCACAGTCTGCAGAAAAAGGACTCCCTTAAAACCCAGCATGCTGAAAGGCCACCCAAGTGTTTTTACAACACCAGCTATTGTAGGTTGGGGTTTCATGGGACTCAAAGGGGAACAGGTATGAGATAGGAATAAGTAACAATGACTATGTAAAACCCATTGAATCTGTTTAAAAACAGGTTTGTCGCAGAAGGCAGATGAATATAGATGACCTGCAGATGTGTGCGCGCCATCATGGTGACACTCCAGAACTGGTGAACACAGCCCTGGTTTTATTCATCTTTTCAGAACTATTCTGCTGATCTGTTTCTAGATTCAGACCTGTTGCGGGTCGCTTCCCTTCTTGCTGTGGTTCTGGATGAAGTCAACCAGGCCATGAACCACCGTCTTCACTGCCACCAAGCCGGTGTCAAGCAGCTCCCATGTGGGCGGAGGGGAGTCTAAGGTGGAGGAAAGATAGGGTTTCTCCATCAATTGGATTGAATTAGCAGAACACTGGTGGTGTAATGGGCCCCGTAAACAAACTGACTCGCTTTGACTGGACACGTTTACTTACATTCCAAACAAAGGATTTAAATGGAAGGCAATTCAACAGACATTCAAACATAACGGACTCAATCGTTTTAAAAGCTGATCGCACTGAGGGCTTGTGATCCTGCTGATTTTAACTAATCCAAACCGAGCCGTACCAAGCTGAGGTGGTAATCTGGTCAGGGTCACAATAACAGTGTCAAAGGGTACCAGCGTAATGATTATAAACCAACCAGGGTTGGGGTTGATGTTGGCTAGAAGTTCCAGGTGGGGTCGTAGGCGGTTGAGATTTGCCGGGTCGCCCGTCCTCTGCAGGGCGATAGTCAGCTCCTGCACACTCTGGGCAAATGATGCTGGCGTCTGCAACTGACAACACACAGACATGCAACAACTGACACACAGACACGCGACAACTGACACAAGGTTGTTCCACCACTTGACCTCAACTGACACGACGACAATATTCCTCTAGGCCAACCACTCATAAAGCATTCAGAGAAAACGTCATCTAACCCATAAAGATCCAAGTCCAAACCCAAACATACCTTGTCGATGATGGACTGCATGTGGGACTTGTGTGATTGGTCCCCGTAGAGCAGGGAGGACCACTGGTCCGGGGCAATGCGGAGTCCCCCCTCCATGGCGATCTGGACGATCTGGGAGTCGTGTTCGCGCCGCAGCGCCTCGTAGGTCCGGAACTCCTCCTTCAGCTGCATCAGGGACGAGTCCTCGTCACGCTTGGTCACCTAAAGACCCAAGCGGGGCAACGTCAGAGACGGTGTGGCTTGTGGGTTGTGTTCAAACGGTGCCAGCAGGAAGAAAAGGCACAGAAAGTGACAGAGGGGGGACTACCTGGATGGGTCTACTATGAGAGGGGGGGCTACCTGGATGGGTCTACTATGAGAGGGGGGGCTACCTGGATGGGTCTACTATGAGAGGGGGGGCTACCTGGATGGGTCTACTATGAGAGGGGGG
>JACXGJ010009672.1:0-23736 GCA_016801105.1 Esox niger | reverse complement strand
CCGGGGAGGCGGCGCTGAGGCCGGGACGGGAGTGGGAGGCGCCGGAGCGGCCGGGACGGGAGTGGGAGGCACCGGAGCGGCCGGGACGGGAGTGGGCGGCGGCCGGTCCTCGGCGGGCGGGGGCGGCGGCGGCCAGTCCTCGGCGGGCGGCGGCCGCGGCCATTCCTGAGCTGTCTGCGGCTTCAGGGCAGCAGGGGGCGCTGTCTGCAGCTTCAGGGCAGCAGGGGGCGCTGGCTGCGGCTTCAGGGCAGCAGGGGGAAGCCGTCGCCTTGGAGCTGGCACAGGGAGTAGAGCACGCGTTAGCTGCTCAAGGCTGGCTGGGAGCTCCGCCACTGGTGGTGAGAACAGATATGGCGGGTCGTGAAAGTCCCACCAGTCCTCACACCTACCGCCAGCCGGGAGGTCTTCTACCTCCATTCCTCCACACACGAGAAGCAGCATGGGCTTGTAGTACCATCCCTCCGGAGGTGGCAGCCGTGCCTTAGGGCCCTCCGCTTACCGCCATAGCTCCCCCCCAAAATGTTCTTGGGGGTGACTCCCCGCAGGCCGGTTTCGTCGCCTATGACGTCTTCTCCTCCTTTTGCTGCGCTGGGTTGGCCAGGTGGGCAGCTGTTGACAGTAGGGGTTCTCCTCCTCCTCAGTGTCGCTGTCAGGCCAACCAAGGAGTTCCCCTACCGTCCATCTCCGTTCTGTCTTTGGTTGGTGGATAATTCTGTCACATAGCGTGACTGGGTATAGGCTAAATAGCAACTAGAAACCATAATGATCCACACAGAGTGTGGGCAAACATTCACCTAAATGGGTTCCCCAACTGGAGGCAATGATCTGCACCTGCCTCCAATGGGGAGAACAAAGGCATCTCTTTTTGTCGTGTCCTGACTATGGCCCCAGCTCAGTGCAGAGATGGCTAGGGGCATAGCCAGGACGTGACACAAGGAGTAATCACATTTCCTTGATAAGTTCCAGCTTCATTTATTTTTCTTCTTTATTTATTCATTTTTGGAAATAAACATTTATGAACACTGACTCAATGATTATGAAAGCTCATGTCAGATCCTTGTATTGTCCATGATTCCGGGGTCTCTTGTAACAACTATTATCGATCGGCCTGGTGATCAAACAAAATGAATCTTCGTCCATTTTGATTGTCTCCTTTGTCTCCTTTCCCGTTCTCTCTGTTTTTCTCACTCAGCCATCTTGAGTTTCCTTTGTCTTTTCTCTTTATATGTAAAACACTCTCCATCGGTCCTCCATTCACGACTTCCTCAGAATCCATCTTGTTTAGCCAGGAAACTATTTTTCTTTCTGTCCATTTCTATTCCTGGCATCATTGCTAATGATCCCTTTCATTCTTGATGGTGTCTTATTTGTGTCATGGTAGAGGCTGCAGTCCTCCTGTCATATTTTGTACAACTGGACCGCATAGTATTTTACTTGTACATATCACTGTATAATTGCCTAAAACAATTAGCATTGTCAACGAAATACAGTTTAGCACTTCTCTTCAATTTATCCACCCCTAGAGTTTTGCACAATTTTATTTGCGGCCTAGTCTGGGAGTAACTAGGTCTTCTCAAATGTATCTACCCCTAGAGATTTGCGTTATTTTATTTGTGGCCCAGTCAGAGAGTAATCAGGTCTTCTTCAACTACCAAATGCTCATGCAATCTTGGCAGTTCGTTTTATGGTGTAGTTTTACGACTCACTGTTCAGTTGTTCTCAGCAACCAGTAACCAGGAGAAACAACTTATTCTTCGCGATTACAAAATTAGCCCCTAAGCTCTCCAATTGATTTTCAGTAAAATCATTAAAATCTCTCCATCCGGGCGCGGGAGCATGCTGTTAGAAATCAACCGTTTCGTATAGTGGTTGAAATAATGATCGCATACCCAGTTGTCAAGGGAGAGTAATTCAATTATTTATTGCAGCATTTGATAGTCTATTATTCATGATGTTTCAGACGCGATACTCGGTCTTACAAACTCGAGCTCATCTCACTCAATCTCATCTCAAAAAACTTCCGGTTGTCCTCTCATTTATAGACATTGCAGGACAGAATTACCATAAGCCCATTGGCTACTTACTCTCACGTTTTGAATGAATGTGACTTACTGTGTACAGATCAACAGATGTTCTTTTGCTATCTTAACATAAACAAGCATACATTCATACATTTCAACACTATTATCTTCCAGACTGCAGGATGTTGTTAGTAGCCTGAAGATCAAATGTGCCAATGAAGAAAAGCTGTCTAGGGAGGAGAACAAGAAGCTCACTGAAGACTACACACGCAACATGCAGCAGTACAAAGACATGCAGCAGAAGATGAGGTGACCCACACACACACACACAATCTGTGTTTTACAAACACGTTGTCATTCTCTGTATTTTAATGTCTCTTACTGTCTTGTACTTTACACCAGATATAGTAAAAAAATTAACATAAATTGTTTTGTTTGAACCGTGAAAGCTGATTGGCTGAAAACATTGCTTGGCTGTGGTATATTGGCAATATGTTAGAAAACTTGGAGGTGCCTTATGGTCCTTTTAAACAGGTTACCAAATTAATTTCAACCAGTAAAAAGTGATGTGCTGTCATACCGTGTTATTCATTCTTAACTACCACAGCAATCTGGCAATCAGTATTCAGGTTTCATAGAGTGCTAATGACTTATTTCTACTAATAGGGCAATTCAAGGGTTTGTGGATTATTACCAGTATACCATGTTTAATGGCTGTATATGAGCACTACATTGAGAGCTCATATCATTGTAGATTTTAAGTATACCACAACCCCTTGTGCCTTATATCAGAACATCAGCTCCATTTTTGAATAGCAGATTGAATAGCAATTTTTTTATTTGACTTCCACTTTCCACTGCAGTGAAAAATAATTATTGATAACCATCCATATAATAATTCTGTTAGTTCTCATGGGTCTTGTTTGTTTAAATATTAGCATGTCTAATCAGATATTAACTGATCAGGATGGCCTAGATTTCCTGTATTTGAGTTCTGTATTTTAAAAGCATTTGAAGTGCGTATCCAGTGAGGTGAATACTTGTCCCGATCACACCAACAATGGTCAAGAACTTGTAGATACATCCAAACCATATTGCTTTGTTGCAATACCTTGTCCCCTGTACTTTTAATCAGGCACTTTGCGGCTATCGACGCCAAGAAGTTTGAGGAGGTGTGGCTGATGAATGAGGAGGAGGTCAAGTCGCTGGTGACAAATGCCCTGAACACGGACCGGTTAATCCATGAACAGCTGCTGGGTCTGACTTGGCAGCGCCCGCCGATGGCCTTTATGGAACGCTATGGACCCTTAAAGAACCAGAGACAGGCCCAGAACACTGCATGCCAGACTGCCGCGGAGCTGCTCCGGCCTGAGGGGACCAGTCCATGTTGCCTGGGGATGTACAAGGAGGCTAGTGCTGGGGCTGGATATATGTGTGAATCAAGAGTTGGGCTGGAGAGCAGAAGCAGCAAGACCGATAGGGTTGGAAATGGGGGGAAGAACAGCGGGACAGTGTCGGCCAAGACAGTCAAGAAGCTCTTGGAGCTGCTCTGTGACGAGGCGGTGAGAGGGCCTGTGTTTGTGTGGAAGAAGGATAGATAGAAGATGTCTCACTACAATTTCTCATCATTTTCTCCCTTTTCCTCCACAGGGTTTTTTGATAGAGAGTAAACTTCTCAAGCTCCTCTCTCCACTGGAGAAGAATGAACAGTGTCTCATGAAGATGGACTCTATCTTCACTGTAAGTAACACTGTGAAAGCTACTGTATGTCATAGTGGCGTCCATAGGCCTGGGTGTTTTCATCTTTGATGAATAGCCGCGGATCTCAAATTTATGAAAAAAGTATTCATCTATATTTCCGATCGCACATTTTGGCAATGTAGGCGTGTAGGCCGCTAGCGTGTACAACGACATTTTCCGCATGTACATTTTCAACATTTGCCAAGCCCAGAAGCCCAGAATATATTGTGATCCTAGCGATGGCCTCTGGTGACAATCAAATCACTTTCACATTATCATTGGAAAGTAGTAACGGATTATCTGTTTCAGTGTTGTCTCTGTTCTTCTTTCTTCCCCCTTGCCAGGCCCTGGGAATAGAGAGCCAGGAAGATGTGCATATGCTGGTTACGTTTTTCATGAAATTCTGGCACATGCAAGGGGATCTCGCCCAGGTAAAAAAAATAAAGTAGGATGGTGGATCCACAGATAGAGCTCTGGATTTCTTTTTTTCATTTATCAGCATCTCTACATGTATGGCAGCCATTTCACTCCAGTATCTGTTAAATTCCAACGCAGGCACACCTCAATTTAATAAATGAGGTACTGATTAAGTGACAACCTGAAATAAATCTAATTTAATAAGGAAAAGTGTAAAAACCACTGCTGTAGTCATTACAATCCTCTTGCAATAGGACCAGCTGGATGGTAAAAACAGTGCAAGTAGTACCTCAAAAGTAATTGTAATAACATAATAACTATTCAGCATGAAAAATGAGTTGAAAAGAAATGCTTTGAGTTATGAAAAGAAGGGTTCAATTCTGGCTCTACTGGCAGAGGGATAAAGTGAGCATCAGACTGCTTCCATCCTGAAAGTTTCAAAGACAGCGGTTCATAAGAACAAGGTCAAGCAACAGACATTGGGGACAACAAAACTACAGACTGGCAAAGAATGAAAACGACCTTTGAATGTCAACTCATTCGAATGTCACTCAACAACTGTAGGATGACATCAAGTGACCAACAAAAAGAATGGCAAATAGCAGCTGGGGTGAAGTGCACTGCAAGGATGGTTGAAACAGGCTCCTAGGGGCAGGACGGAAGTCATGCAAAGCTAGAAAAAAGCCATTCATCAATAAGAAGCTAAGAAGAGCCAGCCTGAAGTTTGCAAAGGACCATAAGCATTGGACTGTAGAGGAATGGAGTATGGTTATCTTCTCCGACAAGTCAAATATTCAGCTTTGCCCAACACCTGTTCATCTTATGGTTAGACAGAGACCTGGAGAGGCTTACAAACCACAGTGTCTCACATACACTGTGAACTTTGGTGGAGAATTGATCTGGGGTTGCTTCGGCAAGTCTGGAATCTGGCAGATGTGTCTTTGTGAAGGACACATGGATCACGCCAAGTACAAGGTAATCCTGGAAGAACACCTGCTTCCTTCTGCTCTGACAATGTTCCCGAACTCTGATAATAGATTTTTCCAGCAGGACAATGCTTCATGCCACATAGCCAAGTCAATCAAGGTGTGGATGGAGGACCACCAGATCAAGACACTGTCAGTTCCTGACAGTGAATCGAGCCCTCCGCTTGGGACAGTGCGTCCTGTCTGAACGGAATGTGCGCCAGCAACTGGGTTATCTCTGGATTTCAAAAAGCTGCTGGGTGATTGGGTGCTACCAGGATGACCCGAAGCCCTTCTGCCTTGATCCGAGCCAGCAGACACACTATGCAGCGCTGCGAGAGAAATGCGTAAAGGAAACTCCGAGGCCAGGGGTAATGTGAAAACGCATCAACCCCAGAGGGGGGCGATCCATCTGGGACCGGGAGAACCACAGCCGACAGTGGGTGTTCTGTCTGGATGCGAATAAGTCCACTTGGGCCTCCCCAAGCATCTGCAAGATTAAGGAGATGTCTGGGTGGAGACACCACTTGTCGTGATGTAGGCCACTTCGAGAAATCATGTCCATGTCCATATTCAGACGGCCCGGAATGTAAATCGCAGTCAGGGAGCGGAGGTGGGCATGCGCCCATAGCCAAAGATGAGTCACCGACCGGTGCAGACCAGGAGACCTGATCCCCCCTTGGCGATTGATTTAAGTGACCGTGGCCCGGTTGTCTGAGGGAATCAAGACATCGCAGCCCTTGACTAGTTCCGAGAAGTGCGTCAGCACCAATAAGACCGTGTCCAGTTCCAGCAGGTTGATGTGGCGAGGGCTGGTAGGCCACACGCCTCTGACAGCCTGACGTTGGCACACACTGCCCCATCCATGGAGAGGCATTTGAAAACCTGAATGCATTCTGACATCCTGCCGAGAGGTGCACCCTGAGAGAGCACAAAGCGGTCTCTCCGGAAGTCCAGCTACCCTCTCAGGAGAGCTGGCAGAGAGAAAGTCTCGTTCTGATGATGCATGGGGTCGGTCAGCTGGTGAGCGAACCAGGCCTGTAGACTGTGAATGTGCAGTAGGCCGAGGGGGACTACTGCATGCACCACAGCCATCATGCCCAAATGGGACATGATGGCCTGAACCGGATGTCTGCAGGGCGGGCGGCACAGGTTGAGGGCAGATCAAGAGCCTGCAAGAAATTCACGCTCTCATTGTGTGGGTGTGTCCGTGACCAGACCCAAGTAAGAAACCTGCTGGGCTGGTCTTGGCACGCTCTATTTCCAATTCACAGCAAGTCTTAATCACGTAAGAAGGGACACCACTCGGAAAGTATGTATCCTGGCCAGTTCAAGGGACGATGCTAGAATCAGGAGATTATCTAGATTGGCTAAAATCCTGATGCCTTCCCTGCGTAGGGGCTCAAACACTGCCTCTATACATTTGGAGGTGTGTGGAGCCAGAGCGTAGCCGAACGGAATCCTTGTATACTCGTAGGCCCTGCCCTGAAAGGCAAACCGTAAAAACTTCCTGTGTCTGCAAACGATCGGGACATGGAAGTAAAAACTGTCCTGTCTGAGATCCTCCGGGACCTCGGAGATTGCGCTCCTTTGTTCAACAGTTCTGTCACCTCCAACAGGTGAGCAGACGCTGTGTCAGGTGATGACATCACCGTCTCCACTATTCCCGGAGAAGGGAGGTGGAGCTGAGCAAATCTGAATTAGAAAACACAGTCTGATCGTTCGATTGAGCCAGGCTGATATGTTAAAGTGATGACGCCACTCCCAATAAGGCACTGAGAGAGGAAGAGCATGTAGTTGGGGGGCATTGGTTGGGAAAAGTCTGAATACCCTCTCTGCCTCTACTGCCGCTGAGCTTGAACGGAGAAGAAGAGGCACAGCCTAAAGGATGAGAAAAAGGAGGAGCCGGTCCGGGAGGCAAACCTGGATCAACGGAACAAGAGCCGGGCGCTCTGACCACTAAGCCACAGCCATTCCGCTGTAGAATAGGCACAGCGCTCTCACTCATAGGAATCTGAGTGAGAGAGGATCCCAGAATTTGCATGTGCGGACATTGCACCCTGAATGGGGACGCGTTGCCAAGGAGACACCGGGTAGTGCAGAAGGGAATGAGGGGCTCAAAGGGAAGTGAGAGAGCCAAGAGCCAACGACGTTACCTGGCGTTTGATCCCTTCATAGCGAGCGGGTTGAGAAGCCACAGAGGTTACGTCTAACCCCAAGTGAATTCTCAGTACGCTCGTTAGCCCGTAATCAGCAGGAGAGAGAGGAACCCTCGGGCCGGTCGTGTCGGGCCGAACTCTGAGAGCAAACACACTCGGAACTGGCAGGCAGTGGGATGAGAGACGTCTCTGAACCCGCTAGTCAGCGCTTACGTCTATGGGAGGTGGTGGGTAGAGAGGATAGAGTAGTTATACCTATAACTCCCTGAGAAAACTCACTAACCTGATCATTGTAAACATAGCTCTTAACAATAAACTGAAGAGGGAAGGGAATAGAGCATGCTCCAGCCAAAACATTAGAAGACCTACAGGCTACAGGGTGAAAATGAGGGATAAGCCGCTCATTTGCGCCACTGCTCATATCCAGTGTGGCCGACATAGAGACTGAGAGAGCACTACTGAGTGTCTAATAGCCTCCAAAGGAGGTAAACTAAGGCACGTAAAAGGCACAAGTAGTTTAACAGAATCAGACACCGCCTGAGTCTACACAAAAGCACAACTTGCACCCAAGCACTGTTTAGTTTGTTTATTGAAAAAAATGTTTCGTAGGGCCGAATGCGCAAATCGCCGCCCACAGCCCGCTTCACGCCTAGTCAGGACGGTCTGAGTTTCTTAGACGGCCATAAAGTACCCAGTTTGGGGGCTGGTTGCCTGTGTTGCACATGAGGAGGAGCAGGAGCCACGCAGCCGGGGAAGGAAGAGCCGAGGCAGCAGAAGAGGTGGCAGCAGAGACTTGGCGGCACTGGCGTCGATGAGCAGAGGGTCATGAAACAGAATGAGTAGAGCGGCCAGCCAGAGGGAGGTGACTAGACAGCTCCTTTTGTCCCTCAGCAGTCTTATTGAAAGAAGCTATGGCAGTGTGAACAGCGTCACCGAAAAAGCCCATCTGGGACAGCTGTGCGTTCAGGAGGGGTGCACAATCGGCGTCACGTAAGGAGGACAGAGATAGCCAAAGATGCCGGTGTCCTACCAGGGAAGTAGCCACTGCGCATCTGGTGCAAACCGTCTGAGCCTGGTTAAGGTTTAGGATGGCTTTTAGATTCCTCGCTAAATCTTCTACATCACGTGACGACGTAGGAGAACGATCCAAAATATGGGAGGCTGCCTACGCAAGGAGAGCAAGGTTGTTCGCCACAGCCAGGTCCTGTGATCCCAAGACGTAAACTTTATCCCACAGCTACCCTTGAAGTGGTCCTTGGTGGATGGCAAGGGAGTCCTCTTCCCTGACCAACCCCAGGAAAGCAGAAAATGCACAGCCTGCTCTGGCTCTAGAGGAGGAATAGCTGAGCTGATGGGAGTCAGCCTACCGTCGACTTTGGTGAAAGTAGCGTAGGAATTCACCGGAGCTCTGGCAGAAACTAGAGGACCAGGAACCCTCGGTGAAAGCATTACAACCACGGACCTCATACGCTGGAGAGTCCACCGGCTTAACACGCTCCACCCAGGAGCCGAAGGACATGTCAGAAAGGTTCCTTTGGCGTCGGCAGAGGAAGCAGGGGCAGCTGAATGCGTAGAGCCGCCCTCTCAATCATTCCTGCAAACTCACACAGAGAGGGAGCAGACGGAGGGAATCGGCAGAAAGAGAGGTCATCATCGACATCTCCTGGGAGAGACTGAGAAGTGCTTGACTCACCACCACAACCCACATGGGAGTGGAGTGGGTCCTTCTGAGTCAAGGGAGTCGGGTCCTGCGTAGGAGCATCCTTGTCCTCGTCGTCACTGGAATCCAACACGGTGGATATCCACTTCCTCTTCAAAAAAAGTGTGCCCTCTCCACACGTGTAGAGAGGGACAATGCAGCACAGGAGGAGCAAGCCGGGGGGATTGATGAGACCCTCACAAGCGGGAGCCGGTCCCAGGCAGGAAACACGAACGATGAGGATCCTGATCCGTTGACAGGTCGGCGCAATGGCATCCAGCGGCAAAATATTTCTGCATGTTGCGACTTAGAACCAAAGAATGCCAATGGCAAAAATTCTCAGGCTGAAGAGCAATAAGTAATGAGTAAAACTCAGCAAGTGTTTGCTGAATCAAAAGGGAGGGCATTCTCTGGGCTCACGGGTCCTATATAGGGGCAGGCGGGCTAAAGCTCCTCTAGGAGCTCGGAGCTCCAGGACATATAACCAGTACCTTAAATATGTTTTACCTCAAATTTTTCCTATCACCCATCTGTAGTTTTTCATGTGTAAATTGAATATGTATTATAATGATATACTATAAAATGTCAGAATGATTTTATCCATTATACGTTATTTTCTTCTTTTTGTTCAGGATGTGTCTGCCGGAGGTGGAGGCATGGCCAGTCCTCAGGAGGATGCAGGGGAGCGGAGCTCCTCCTGCAGTCAAACCTCTGACCTAATGAACCTCAATGATGTTCTTGTGGCCTTGAAGGCATTCACTGCCCATCACTGCCAGCATAGGTCAGCTCTGGGGCTTTCTGTTTCAAGACCCAAACTTGCATACCACCTGTAATTAATAATATTTCTAATTTAGCATATGAGAAATTAGAGAGCCTATCTCAAGGACTGACATATGAACCAAAGACATACTTATTTCATATTACGCAGAACTATTGAAATTCAAAAATCTTTGGATATCCATGTGTTTGTTTGGTTGTCAGTTGAACAAACCCAAAAAAGAACGTTTGAAATAAAAAACGGTATTCTTCAAAAGGCCTTTTAAGACGGCATTAGGCCACAAGAATTTTGCACTGGGATAAGGTTTAACCCTAGGCTAAGATTTTACAAGCCTAGGCTAAGCCCTGGGATAAAGAACTATGACACAAGACTATTTTATATTCTATTTATAACAAGCTCTCTCTGGCATACGAATGTTACAGAACATTACCATTACGTTCTGTGTTACTCTCCCAAGATTCAGTTAATGACTTTTGTTAACAGATTTATTTGCTAGCTGCAGTCACTACTTCATTCATATAAAGCCGGTATACTGAAACAAGGAAAGTTTGAAGAGTGAAAGGAACAAAACAGGAATACAGTGTAAAGGTACATTCAAACTATTTGCGATGCGGGTGATGGCATCTACTGTCTCGGCCGCTTGTCTCAATCCTGCATTTTTTTTGTTTGCAACTCTGTAGGAGAATAGCGTGCAATCGTACAGCTCAGGGAACCCCATCAATGCTTCTAAAAGTATATATATATATATTTTTAAAGGACTACAAAAGCAGACAATGGAACTTTATTATTGTGGAAATGAAGTTTGCTATTCTTTTAATTGAAAGAAGAGCATTTCACAACCACCTATGCAAAATCCTGTTATTGATTAGTCCCCAAGTTGGGAACTTTTTCTTTGCCCCACGGATCCCATGCATCGCCCCATAAGCCACTCACTTGCCACGCTTCCCTGCATTGAAACTAATTGAATTGCAAACAGTGTGAATATGCTGTTTGTGTGAACCAAAAATGATCAAAAATTGCCTGGAAAAAATTATTAGCACCTTTTAAAACTAGTTAGAAGTAACTATCCTTAAATATTCTCGTTTACTTTGGAATTAAACCAGTGGAAATTTTCAGATTTTTTCTGTAACTATATTTCCATTGTGGCCCAATGTTGAAGAGGCGTCTCATCCAAGACATCCCCTCCACATCCAAAGCTTTCAACATTTCTAGTCGAATCCCATCAATCCCTTTCAGACATAAGGTACAATGGTATGAACTCACCCCATCCTAGCCAAAGCACACCAGAAAACAATGCCACAATGTTTCTGGGACAGTGTCCTGTGGACAGATGAGACCAACCTAAAGGTTTTTGTTAAAGGGCACAATTGCTGTTTTCCAGTAACAAAATTAAGTCTTCAAAGAAAACCTTCCCCACAGTTAAACACTAAGGTAGTTCAGTGATGTTTTCGGGATGCTTTCCTACCTCTCACACTAGGTGCCTTAAACTTGGGAAAGGCATATTGAAATCAGGAGAATATCAAGGCATTTTGGAGCGCAGTGTTGAACCCAGTGTC
Source organism: Esox niger (assembly GCA_016801105.1). NCBI lineage: Eukaryota > Metazoa > Chordata > Actinopteri > Esociformes > Esocidae > Esox > Esox niger. The sequence continues at coordinate 12,401 of JACXGJ010009672.1, read as the reverse complement.
AGAAAGCTGTGTCTCTGTCATTGGTCTTGAGGTCATTGTCCATCAGCATGACAATGGGCACGTGAGCATCAGAACTGGGTCACAGGGCAATGGAAGAAGGTGGCCTGGTCTGATGAGTCATGTTTCTGACCATGTGCACCCTTTCATGGCAACAGTATTCCATGTGGGCATTGGCCTCTTTCAGCAGGATAATGTGCCCTGTTACAAAGCAAAAATGGTTCAGGAATGGTTTGAGGAATATAACAATTCCTCAGATCTCAGTCTGATCGAGCATCAGTGGGATGTGCTGGTCAAACAAGTCCAATCCATGGAGGCCCCACTTTGCAACTTACAGGACTTAAAAGATCTGCTGCTAATGCCTTGGTGCCAGATACTACAGCACACCTTCAGAGGTCTAGTGGAGTCCATGCCGACAGGTCAGAGCTGTTTGACGGCAAACGGGGGACTTACACAACATTAGGCAGGTTGTCATAATGTTATAGCTGATTGGTGCACTTCAGAATGGCAACCTTACAAGGGTTCAACACAAAACGCAGGACTGTTCTAAAGTGAGTCTAGATATGTGCATTATATGTTGACACCCTTGAAAACATTGCCCATATAAATCTAATCTGGACAAGAGGTACTTTGAAACCTTTCTGTCACAGTGAAGTGACAGTCATGATTGTGTTTCTAGAGACATGGTTGCCCCTCAAGGTCCCAGTATACTGGCTCTAGCAGGGAGAGATGACTCAGAAGATGCAGCCTACTGGAAGGCCATGGCTGATGTCATCCCAGAGGCCAAGCTGAAGGTCTGGGACGCCCTGGAGACAGCATTAAATAAGTATCAGTGAGTACCACATATTACCTACAGTCCCTTTCAAGATTATTCAGACCCCATCAATTATTTGATGTTTGGTAGTGTTCTAGACTACATTTATAACTGATTCACTATATAGTACCAGTCATATGTTTGGACACAATTTTTTTCCCCACATACAATTATAGTGAAGACATCCAAACTTTGAAATAACCCATGTGGAATCATGCAGTAACCCAAAAAGTGTTGAAATAAAAAATAAAATTGTTGATTCTTCAAAGTAGCCAACCGTTGGAATGTTGACAGCTTTGCACACCCTTTGCATTCTCTCTACAAGCTTCATGAAGAAGGCATTTGTTTAGCCTTTTACGTTATAGTAAGCCTAAAATCAAACTCTTTATGGTTATATTGCGAGTATGTCTGGTGAATTTTCAAAGAACTTATCCATGCATGCTTTTTGGATCAGGATGGACAAAAACTTTGCTGGATCCAACTTTCAGCAGCTACAGTGGATATAAAAAGCCCCTGTTAAAATGACATGTTTTTGTCATGTTTTTGAATGAGACAAAGATAAATCATTTCCACTTTTAATGTGATCTATATTGTGAACAACTGAATTGAAAAATAAATTGAAAGCTTCGAGGGTGAAAAAATGAAAAACATTACAATAACCTGGTTGCATAAGTGTGCAAACCCTCTTATGATGGGGATGTGGCTGTGTTCAGAATTAACCAATCACATTCAAACTAATGTTATATAGATGTCATTACACACCTGCCATCATTTAAAGTAACTTGAATTAATCACAAATAGGTTCTGCTGTTCTAGTAGGATTTTCCTGACAATTTTCTTGTTGCATCTCAGAGCAAAAGCGATGGTCCACAGAGAGCTTCCAAAGCATCAGAGGAATCTAATTGTTGAAAGATATCAGTCAGGTGAAGGGTAAAAACATAAATTTTGGAAGCTCTCTGAAAAAACGGAATTTCTGGCAAGTACTGGCAGTGTGATACATGTGACAACAATCTCCTGTATTCTTCATATGAATGGGCTATTGGGTAGGGTGTGTGATGAAAATTTCATCGATAGACACTCTTAAATGAGTAAGATAAGAGACAAAATTCTCTTGGCACAATTAGCAGTTTATTTGCAAATAGAGAGACGTGTCAAACGCTTACAGAATAATCATTAGAGGAGCCTCTAAAGGATAAATACATGAACAGTCAGTATTTATTACAGTTAAAAGGGGTGTGGTCAGATGCCAACCATCAATCTTAGGTCACACAGGTTTTACCCAAAGAGAGGGCTGTCCTCCCCCACATGGGTGACCTTTTCAACTCTTGAAGAGGACTTGGAGCATCTGGACAAACAATAGATGCCCTGTTGGGTTATACTGATGGGCAGATTAATGAGTAACCCTATAATCTGCCGATACCAGTCAATGATGCCCCCTAGGCAAATACCAGATCCTCCTCTCCTACATTTCCTAAGGAACAAAGGACAGATACCCTTATCCAGAGTATCTAATGATCCTCTGACATTATACAGATGTGTGTCACAACCAAAGACCCCAGAGTCTACCAGGTATTACCAGGTAATTACCAGGTAATAGATAAGCAAACAAGTCTCAAATGTACATTACACAACAGGTGGCAAGATGGAACGCTTCTCTTATAAAGAAAAACATCTAAGCCCAGCTGAATTTTGCAAAAAAAAACATCAAGTCTCCCAAAAGCACATGGGAAAATGTGTTATGGTCTGATTAAATAAAGGTTGACCTTAATAGCCTTATCACCCAAAGAACACCATATCCACAGTGAAGCTTGGTGGTGGCAGCATCATGCTTTGGATATGTTTTTCTTCAGGTGGACTAGGGCCATAGTCATGGTGGAGGGAATTGTGAACAGTTCCAAATATCAGTCAATTTTGGCACAAAGCCTTCCGGCTGAAGATGAAGAGGAAGTTCACCTTTCAGCACAACAACGACCCAAAGCACACATCCAAATCCACAAAGCATGGCTTCACCAGAAGAATATAATCGTTTTGGAAGGGCCCAGCCAGAGCCCTGACCTGAATCCAATTTAACATCTGTGGGGTGATATGTATAGGGCTGTGCACCGGAGATCTGCATCGCAATCTGACAGATTTGGAGTGGTTTTGCAAAGAACAGTGGGACAATATTGCCATGTCAAGATGTGCCGTGCTAATAGACTTCTACCCAAAAAAGACTTGAGTGCTATAATAAAATCTAAAGGTGCTTTAACAAAGTATTAGTTGAAGGGTGTGCACACTTATGCAACCAGGTTGTTGTGATTTTAAAATTCTTCCCCCTCAAAGATTTCAGTTTGTTTTTCAATTGAATTGTTCATGTTATAGGTCACATTAAAGGTGGAAAAGGTTCTGACATGATTTAACTTGGTCTTATTTTTTTACATCACAAACATCACAAACACCTGGCATTTTAACATGAATGTGTGGACTTTTTATATCCACTGTGTGTTATAGTAAGCCTAAACTGAAACTGTTTACGGTTGTACAATATTAAAAATAAGACAAAGATAAATCATGTCAGAACTTTTTGGGTTTGAATCCTGTGAGGGAACAACATATATTACATTTAATTGTGAGCCAGCTGAACTAGGCTTGCCTTGTTTCTTTTCTGGTTTTGTAAAATGTTTGTGATATAAGATTTTTTTTAATCAGCTGTAGTTTAATATTGTCAACTGAATCTTCTCATTGTGTTATAAAACAGGTATTATATAGAGTTATAATTGATTGATCTTATTTAGTATTTTTTTGTTACCAGTACTGTTCTGACGGATAGGTGCAAGCTCATCAAAGACACACAGAGTCTGAAACAACAGAATGCAGAGCTACGGATGCTGCTGCACCAACACGCCAACTTCAGGGTAAGTATGTGTAATTTCTGTACTACAGTTGCAAAGTTGTATGGAAATTACATGTTTTGTTTGTTTTAAGTGAAAATAAATGAACAAATTTGCTGTATATACAGTCTGGAAAAAGAAATATCCAAACATTTTGAAAAGTATAGTTTTGAGTGAGAATAGAAGCGTTCAATTTGCATTGGTCTTTTTTGGAAAGGAAAGAAAAAAAGATGCAGTGGTCTCTTAATTTCTTCCAGGGCAATTTATAACAGGATGTGTGACATGTACAAAAGTTTGGGTACCTTTCCAGTTGATCTGCTAGTTTGTTCACCGCAGAGGATGCTATTCATTTGACTTGGAACATCTACAAGACATGTACTTGGACCAAGTATGCTCATACTATGAATACAACTGAGTAGTGAAGGCGTGTTTGTGCACACCTTTTTCTGGTTATGTTTCCAGAATTTTCATGCTAATTTAATTTAATGAAAGACATCTACTAACCAGTCGCTATTGTTCTGATACTTTAGGTCAATGCTTAGCTGGAGATCCCGCCCACTAGGTTGAAGCAGTTGGCTCCTGAGTGACCAAGCTGACCACTTAGGAAGAGCCCACACAAACCCACAGTGCTGTGTAAATGTTTCAATATTTCATTATGAAAATAAATATCTTCAACTTCTATAATGGGAGTATTTCCTTGGATTAATTGAAAAGGCCTGAGTAGGTGTGTTATATGGCCAATATACGGTGCCCTCCATACATTTTGGGACAGTTTTTGCTGTACACTCTAGGCCTATTACAATACAATTAAAGATAAATGAGGCAAGAATACAGACTGTCACCTTTTTCTATATATTGGTAGCCAAGATGCTTCTGTACTCTGAATGAATTGTGCTACTGCCATCATTTGTTACATAATCAAAAAAGATGTCTGAGTCTGTTCCAGAGGCAGCCATGCATGCCTCCATACCTCCCCCATGCTTCACAGATGAGGTGGTATGCTTTGGCTGAAGGAACCGAAAAATGTCAATTCTATATTTACATATTCAGTGTTTCTTCATTATTATAGACATGTATACCTATGTATTTAATTTCTATCCTAGTAGGCAATCATTAGAATGTTAACAGTTAACATTTGTTTCTGTAAGGTATGAATGCAGGGACAAAAGTTTTGCTTGTTATTGCCTTGCTTATTTGCTTCTCAAGGTAACACCACTCTGTCATATGAGATGGCCCCAGAACTGATCTGAAGGTGATTGATAAATGGTCTATTCTTCAAGACTAGTTTTGTTATCCTTAGTTCAAAAAACCAACCACCACACCTTTAGTTAGGGGATATAAATCAGAGTGGAGTTTGGGATAGCTCTCTTACATTTACTTTCCTTCTGCCTGCGTCTTTGCTCTTGTAAGCATCTTCATTCTCTGGAAAAAGTTTATTTGATACTTGTACTGTACTTGTTATACTCATTAAATTCATTTGTTACATGAATTCATTGACTATTTGAAATGTATCTACAAAAGGGTCAAAATCCAGTTTCTTCATGGCTTTTCTGGTTTGCATCTTTTAATGTGCTCTTGTTTATGTTTTTGGAGATTTCACTAACAGTGCATTTAGGATGGTTTTACACAGCTCTGATAATTTTTCCAACATCAAATGCTCTTGTTTTCCTTAGCCGTGCTGGTTGTTGTCGATTGCCAGTTGTTTATTTTTCAGGACATTCCAAACTGTTGATTTGGCCATGCCCAACTTTTGTGCTATGGATGTAATTGAGTTCCTCTTTTCTTTTAGCATTAAAATCACTCACATTTCGTTCATGGACAGCTCCCTATTCTTCATGATGGATTATGCCTAGTGCCTCCAAACCCTGACTCAAAAGACCAAAAAAATTGGATAGAACTTAGACATTTGCTGCTCGTTATGTTTGAACAATCAATGCAACAGGAAACACCTGTTTGACACCTGTTCAAGTAGAAACACCTGTGGGACGAAAGTATTTGATCCCCTGCAAATTTTGTATGTTTGCCCACTGACAAAGAAATGATCAGTCTAATTGAATGCTATGTTTATTTGAACAGTGCGAGACAGACTAACAACAAAAAAATCCACAAAAACATATGTCAAAAATGTTATGAATTGATTTGCATTTTAATGAGGGAAATAAGTATTTGACCCCTCTGCCAAACATGATTTAGTACTAAGTAGCAAAACCCTTGTTGGGAATAACAGAGGTCAGATGTTTCTTGTAGTTGGCCACCAGGTTTGCACACATCTCAGGAGGGATTTTGTCGCACTCCTCTTTGCAGATCTTCTCCAAGTCATTAAGGTTGAGGCTGACGTTTGGCAACTAGAACCTTCAGCTCCATTTTCTATGGGATTAAGTTCTGGAGACTGGCTAGGACACTCCAGGACCTTAATGTTCTTCTTCTAGAGCCACTCCTTTGTTGCCTTGGTCGTGTGTTTTGTCATACTGGAATACCCATCCACGACCCATTTTCAATGCCCTGACTGATGGAAGGAGGTTCTCATCCAGGATTTGATGGTACATGACCCTGTCCAGCGTCCCTTTGATACAGTGAAGTTGTCCTGTCCCCTTAGCAGAAAAACAAAGCATGTTTCCACCTCCATGTTTGAAGGTGGGGATGGTGTTCTTGGGGTCACAGGCAGCATTCCTCCTCCTCCAAACACGGCAAGTTCAGTTGATGCCAAAGAGCTCACTTGTGATCTATTCTGACCACAACACCTTCACCCCGTTCTCTGAATCATTCAAATGTTCATTGGAAAACTTCAGATGAGCCTGTACATGTGCTTTCTTATGCAGGTGGATATTGCGGGCGCTGCAGGATTTCAGTCCTTCACGGACTGAAATCCTATGTTACCAATTGTTTTCTTGATGACTAAGGTCCCAACAGCCTTGAGATCATTGACAAGATCCTCCCGTGTAGTGCTGGATTGATTCCTCACCATTCTCATCATCGTTGCAACTCCACAAGGTGAGATCTTGCATGGAGCCACATACCGAGGGAGATAATTATTTTGTGTTTCTTCCATTTGCAAATAATCGCACCAACTGTTGTCACCTTCTCACCAAGCTGCTTAGCGATGGTCTTGTAGCCCATTCCAGCCTTGTGTAGGTCTACAATCTTGTGCGTGACATCCTTGGACAGCTCTTTGGTCTTGGCCATGGTGGAGAGTTTGGAATCTGATTGATTGACTGCTTCTGTGGACAGGTGTCTTTTGTACAGGTAACAAGCTGAGATTTGGAGTACTCCCTTTAACTCATCCCGTTCTCCTTCATTTGTCTTGTCATTAATTGTCACTCACACCAGGTCCCAGTTAAGTCATTAGTATGTGTTTAAATGTTTCTCCTCTGCTCCCCTCATTTGTCAGTCATTGTTCCATGTCGCAGTGTGTGCTGATGTCAGTGGTGAGTTTCGTTTCGTTTGCCTGTTTACTTTATATCAGTTATTATCAAGTGCTCTGTGTTTTCTGTTTCTGTTTAAATAAAGAGATCATCAACTGCCACCTGGCCTGCGCCTGGTCCGTTCACTCGACTTCATCACGAGTGTGACAATATTTTGCAGGAACGGTGCAAGTGTGGGAATCTGACAGTCTGTTGTTGGTGGTTAACTTTCAGTAAGTAGTTCAAACAAAGTATATGTTGGACATTACTTTTACCACTCAAAATGTAATTCTTACCGTCCCCAGCCGTAATTTTCTCAGCCTTTAATTACAGGTCACATGTTATGTTAGCGGTTAGCTGATAATTGACTTTTTGCCAAGACAAGTGGGCAGATATACCACCTGCAAGAATTTGTGGCCTCATAAACAGTTATTACAAAAGACTGCATGCCATTGATGCTAAATTAGGCAATACACAATATTAAGAACTGAGGTTATGCAGACTTTTGAACAGTGGTCATTTCAGTTTCTTTGTTGCCATGTTTTGTTTTAGGATTGTGCCATTATCTTTTGACCTAAAGTTGAATGTATATCCTATAAGAAATAAAAGCAATGTGTTTTGCCTGCTCACTCATGTTTTCTTAAATTTTTTTACATATTGTATATTACCAATTCTCCAATGGTATGCAAACTTTTGAGCACAACTCTGTCAGGCCACTGTTCTGTGAAGTGCTGTTCTACAATGGCTCAGTCCTCTGCTGAGGTGATGGAGTAACTGCCAAATATTGACAGCCTGGTCAAAGATGAGCCCACAAAGGTGAGCCCACATTAGCAGACTACCAAGCCAATGTGGAATGTCACTTCACAGAAAGGTGGCCAGGCCTCAAAATAAACCAAATGTAACAGAACAAATTAAGTTCTGGAAGTGTTTACATTAATATTATTAATACAACAAATGTATAATTTAGTCATTAACTATAAGTAAACAGCAACCTCAGTATTGGAGCAGCATATATTAAATAGGCTGCACTGGTCTATAGATGTGTTTAATAGTAATGTAGAAGATTAACAGTTGGTGGGATGAACCAGGGGCTGAAGGTGTTCCTCAGCTTCCACAGCTCATCTTAGAGAGAATGAGAATGGTTTTCTTAGCTGTCCATCTGCCTTCCTCAATAGCTAGTAAGTTACCCCCCTCCCATTGTCTATGACCATCCTGATGACTGTCAATGCATAACAAAGGTTCATTTGGGCTATTTCAATTAATTTATTCAGTAAATTAAGCAAGATAATAGGATGAAAGCTTGTATAGTTGGTTAACAAATGTAAAGTAGATGGTGACAAATAACCATCTGGCTTAAGGTAAACTATGGAGCTAAATCAGGGCCATATTCAAATGTAGGTGATTATCACCACTCAAGCTAGGTTTGTGTAGCTTGAATATTAGCCAGTGGGCTTACACATGACTTGGAATTTAAAGGACAAGATAATTATGTTTTCACTGACACCAGTCATGTTCACTAGCCAGTCAGCTTGCTACGGAGGACCACAGGAGTAATTAATAAATAATTAAATAAATGGAGATCTGAGAGAGATGGACACATGCAAGCCATCTGGTAATAACTCCACTTGGCCCCCAAGTGGAGTTGATAGAAATTAGATCCACCATATTACTAGATCCGGTCAACCACTCTTAGATCTTCATAAGTGCATAGGATCAATTCCATTCTGCTTGTCCTAATTGTTTAATAATGATTGTACTTAAACTACCTTTCATAAGATGTCTGTTATGGTACTAGACAACAAGTGTGCTATCCTGTAAAAAGTTTTCAAATGGCATTAAACAGAAATGTACCAGAATTATATAGGAATATTACTGTAGATTGAACTAAGCTATAGTCTTATGATCATCAAAAGCAAAACGAATGAAGGTGGATTTCAATGACATGATCTTGACGGGTGAAGAAGAAAGTGTATGCATGGATAAACAAAATATATATTGGAGCGTTGTTATTTTATCTAAATGTACGCAGTCAATTATTTGCAGAAGCCAGAGCAGTCAGAACATTTCTCATTTTGGCAAAACATTATCCTAATGTTTAGGAACAATAAATATGTTATGGTTCAGTTAGAGGACCGGCCTTCTCTGCCTGGAGGAAGGGGGTGAGGGGCACTTCTTTCTTACAGTCCTATTGTTACTTTACTTGTTAAAGGAAAATATATAAAATTCCACAAAACGTTACACAATTGTGAATGTCACCATGTATACAATTGTAGTAAACCTGCTTTAAAACTGTTCTACAAATTTTTACATTTGTAGAACTGGTACCTATATCCTGGTACCTATCTCCTGGATCTCCACAAATGATGTCGTGGAAAATCAACCACTCTTCACTAAAAACAAATGCACTTCAACTCAGGACTTTGTGAATCCAATAGACTTTAATGAAAATCATATAATAATGACAGACATTAAAGCCAGGTCCTTCTGCAGATACACCCCTAATATTCTAAGTCCGGACCATGGCTTTTATACAGAACTTTCACACATTACGCCATCTGACCTTGTCTGGTTGGCAACCCCCCTGAGTGGGGTGCGCTTCTTATCTTCTACCTCCCTTAATGCTCGTAATTTGTGACAGTAATTCACATCCTCCTTATGGTTCATACTTGGGTCATGTCCATCATTGTCCACAAAGTAAGTGTTACGTTAAGCTCATGGGCCACACTCAGGTCATCTCTTATCACAGAGTACACTTTGTGACCAGCTCATGGGCCACACTCTGGACACCCCAACAGTGGATACAAAGGCAGTAAACTTTAGAGATGCCCCTCTCTGGGCTCAAGGTAATTGCCTGCTCATGACTATCTCTCAGCATAAGACACATATATTATGATGAACATAAACATTATCTGTATGTGTAATTTGTCCTATCTCAGAAGTAATTTACTGTGAGTGTGGATTCCACGTTAATGTTTCTAATAAAACTACATGATTATACATTGCACATTAATATTTTCCTAAGTATAAGGTTATTTATGCATTTTATAGAAATATCCCCCACAATGATGACCTGCCTTCCAGAGCTTTTTCTTCCTGCACAGCGACCTCCTCTGCCTTATCCACCCTGCTTCTGTCATACCCAAGGCAGATGAGATTGTCACCCACACTGGGGGTATGGCAGTCATTGGCTCTACAACAAAACTGCTTTGCCTCACTCTGGAATGACTGGCTGAAAATGTAGATAAGGGGGTTGTAGACAGTAGAGGACTTTGCAAACATACAGGGCAACATGGACAACTCTGGGCTGATGAATTCATTGCCCCTGAAGTAAGACCACAGGCTCAAGAAAGCGTATGGAGCCCATGTCACGATGAATCCAAAGCTAATCAGGTATGCTATCTGTAATGTAGAGAAAAAACGCAGAGATTTTGAAACAAAGGGGCAGGATGAATACCAACTAAATGAAAACTAAAGGTTATGTTGTTGAAATATTACTGTGGAAAATATGTGGGACAGTACATACGACAAATCTGAGAGGGTGGGTCAAAAGATGCCCTAGAAAGCCTTAAGAACAGAATGGCCAGGTTAAAATTTGCTGAACAATACCAAGATGAGGCTGTAGAGTCCCAGAGGGAAGTACATTTAGTAACCCTAACCCTTATGGACAGATGATTGACAATGATGATGACAATGATTAGCTTGTACCAGAGTAATGGAAAGAAGAAGATTCAGAAGATAGGAACTGCTCATGATCTGTATAACATGGTGGAGGTAGTGTCATGGCTTCAGCATGTATGGCTACCACTGAAACTGATGATGTAACTGTTGACAGCAGCAGTAGGATTCATGATGATGAATACAGAAAAATCATGTTATATCAAATGCTTTGAGTGTATTTACTTTACAAATCATAGCCTTTTTTATATATAGTCCTATGGAGATAAAGATGAACCTGTACTTGAGTGATGGAAAACAAAAGTGTGGAGGGGAAAAAGGAACCGCTTCAAACTTTTCATATTTGATACTTAGTATGGCTTGGGCATTTATGTCAAGAACTGGGTTAAATGTCAGCATTGATTATGACTGCTGATGCAAGCAGGAGAAGTTAATTGTCCATCTGCTGAGTTGCACTGTAATTGAATGAATTAGTCAAGAGCCAATCCCACTTCATTATAATCAGCAATGTAATGGGAATAGTTTACTCAATAGTTTACCTATTTTCAGCTCAAAGATTAAATCATCATAGAACACATAACCAAAGACACTTGCATCAACAATATATTTCAGTATTTTTCATTGTGATTATTGATTATACAATCCTGTAATAGTGTGCGTGTTGGTCAAAGGTCTAAGATACAAAAAACTGTTTGTGAAGTGCTTTCTTTTGGAAAAAATTGACAGGTCACATGTCTCTTTGCATTGTAATACTAATACTAATAGACTGATATGCCACTTACTGGCAACAATATGACACATACAAAACACTAGAAGATGCAACAAGCTTATCTTTTTTGTGATGTGGGGTCCTATTATGTTTTTATATTGGAAATAAAATATAGGTAAATTACACCCAGCCCCCTGTTGGGCAGAAAGTATGGTAATATACATTTGCATAAAGGCAAACATTTACATTTGTTATTTTAAACACAATATCACACTTGTTTATTATCACCATCTTTTTGAGTGTTGGGAACATTATTTTATATACATTTTTTATAACAAATAAAACAGACAGGACATCTTGTGGCTTAGGTTTGTCCAGTGGTCTATGCTTCTGCCTCTCTTGTACATGTACTGCTGCAGATTGGGTGTAAATCCCACGCACTGCTGTTACAGCAAAAACTACAGAATCTCCTCAATCTTTCACATTAACTCCTAGTGATGTTCTGGGGCTGTTTTGCTTTTCAATAGCCAGGTGAAAGGGGGATAAGTTGGTGATTTGGCAGAGAATACCCTGTGATCTGTCTGAGCTTGCACTATCAATTTCAGCACAAAGAGAACTTAGCTTCATGGTATTTGCTATATGGTCTCGTCACATTGTAAATTCATAGACATTAACAGTTTATCAAATATACTATCATTAACCATCTTTTTCTCTGTCTATGATTAAGCAGGTGTCTGCAATCACAGTGCGGCAGAGGTTGGCAAATGCATGGTGTAAAGCAGGCGTGAAAGAATGAGAGATGTCGGTGCTGATACGCAGTTCAATTAACAGTGACATTGAGCTTATACAGTTTGTGTTATACCTGCCTCTACAAGTAAAATATGTCTGTAACTTCTGTTTAGGTGCAGGTCGGCCAATTTCTTTATGATATTTTA
>JACXGJ010009671.1:0-13833 GCA_016801105.1 Esox niger | reverse complement strand
GGAGGGAGGGAGGGAGGGAGGTTGGGAGGGAGGGAGGGAGGGCTAGGTGCCATGCATTCAGAGATCAGTCAGATCACCACCACTGATTGGCAACAGCAAAGATGTAGCAGAGGAAGTTAACTGAAGCTGAATATTCCCTGGATGTCACTACCACAAACATGATTAGAAACATATAAACATACAGAAGATATACTGGCTGAGAACTATAACACCATATAGGACATGCTGGAAAAGAGAGCAAACAAATAAATAAGAGATACATGATACGAACTCCACTGTTTTGTTATGAACTATACTGCCCGGTACTGAACTCAACAGTTCAACAGTTTGGTTATCAACTCCACTGTTTCGCCATAAAGTACTATACTGCTGTGTAATGAACACTACCACCCTGTAACAAACCATCTTGTAGCACACTGTACAACCTATAGAATGAAATATCAACTGGGAGACATGACATGTTGGCCAAGAAAGACAGGGAAAATAAAAGTGTTACCCTGCCCTGTAAGGAACCTTTCACCTGGCCAAGTGTTGGGTCATACTCCATAAACACACACTGGCACATCTGTTCCATAACGTTTAGCTCATTATTATTAGACATATATTGGGTGAAATAAGCACTGCTACTAGGTGAAATGTAATAAGGCATGAAAGGAGTTTTCTAGAACACAGTGACTTGAAGGTTCCATGATGGAACTGTGATAGAACCGAATTCTAAAGCAGTTGGAAAACACTCCTACGCAGGAACACTGTGAATCACGATAGATTTGGCGCCAAATGTTGATTAGTAAGAAGCTTTCGGTTCATAACCAGTGAAATTAGAGAAATGTCAGGAGGAGAAGTTAAATAAGCAGGTTTGGACGCATGAGATCTTTCATTTACAACTGCTTTTTTTTCTACCTTTCCTCAGTAATATTAGAGTGAACATACACAAAATGATGTGTGCAAACGCACGCACACACACACACACACACGTCACACAAAAACTCAAAGGTGTTTGGGATGGTTGTGGGGGTGGGACACTACATTGACATCATCGAGAGACGCCTCGATCGTTATACTTCGAGTCTTCATGTAATGAAACAAAGGTAGAAGACAAACAAACACCTTTTTGTCTATATTTATTCTAATACTGCAAACATATGAAAAAATGCGGCCGGACCAAACTACGGAATAAATAGCCAGTATATAAAACTCCCCAGTTCAGATGTAGAGATGTTTAAATTAGAACAACCATGAATTCTGGCAAGTCTGTCCACATCTAAAGCTGTCGAACTTAGTGGTGGACAATATACACCTTGCACACCCACAACATACCTATTCCAAAGTCTTCGTATGTATAAAACATTTTTCAAAATATTGAAAACAAAGAATTAAAGTTAATTTTTTATTTTTGTATTGGGTCACTTTGTGTGAATGGCCACTTTTGCTAAAAAACACACCAGACACCAGGGTTCCTTCTTTCACAATACGGTTTTCTGCCAAGTAAAAAGTGGGACTGAAGACAGCCTTTGCTGAAAGCAGCAGCCGACCACTGGCGAATGGCCTGTGTACACGTGATGCCAAACCCTCACCATGTGACAGTTGGTCAGCTCTGCCACTCCCGGAAAGCGCGGAAAAGCCACAGGACACTTCACACCAGGGTTCCACTCCCCTCATGGCAGCGCCGCGTTCAACTTGTCTAATATCAACATCCCGATTAAAACGCGTCACATATAATGTACAGTATATTTTCTACCTCACCAACCAATCCCGAAGTCGGCGTGTGCGCTTTCAGAGAAGGATTTCACATTTTCAGGACACGTGTCATATTCAGCAAAGTTGTTGGTGGTGGGCGTACAACCTTGTGACGTAGCACGTGCTGAACACCCTCCTGTTCTCCTTTTCTCCACGAGCGACAGAAGAGGACACTAGTGACCGACAACCCAAGGCTAAGTCAGGGAGGTTTAGGCGGACAGAAACAGTTTCTAGGTTTAGGTCCGCTAAAATCTGCCGTGGTTCCCCCCTTAACCCAAACGCTGTGACACAGAACGCAGCCCTTGGCCCGGGATGCACTTCACACTGAGGTAAATGTTTGTTTAATTTATCGGGTAATGGCCGGGTGACGTAAAGGTCCGACACACTGGACACAGAGTATTGAGTGCCACAATGAAAACGCAATGTTTTCTCGTAGGACTTTGACATGGCAGTGGAACGACAGTTTAAACATCATAAAGCATTACTGCAGGCTACTAGATGAAAAATGAACATCCCGGCGGTGATACAAAATGTACGCAGAACAAATGAAGAAGGCCAGAGTTAGAGTTCTTTGTAAAAAAAACTATGGAAAGCTCAAACATTGGCCAGTGTTGTGTGTGTGTGTTTGTAATATGTTTGACCTCTGCGTTTAACCAAAAACAGCATCCAAAAAAAGTCAACACACAAATGCAGATTGCCTGAGAAACAGACAAAACGGAAGAACAGGTCCCACAAGCCTTGGCAGTGCTGAGGAATCGCTGCACCACCCTCTGCTGGACCTACGGACACTGTCGGTACACCGCCAAAGAATTTGTGAACACCTGGCCGGAATGACGCAGCTGTACTGCGAGGCAGTGAGTTAGACATGGAAACGTTCATGTGTACGTAGTTCACAAGTTCGGCCAGCAGCCAGACACAATACAGGACAGAGGTTACCTTTGTGGTGCCAGGGAACTAGGGCCAGTGCTTAAATACCCTGGACATGTGCCAGCAGCATTTATTCACCTGCAGGTCCTTTGAAACTTTAAATATATTGATGAATGACGTGGCCTTAAAAGGTCTTATACTCTCCACCCGGCACATCAAGAAGAAGACTGCATTACAGAGTATGGCTCCTCTCTGGGTTTCATCATAGGTTCCGACCCTACAAGGGAGATCTTCCTAGCCATTGTGGATCAATTTCTGGTTGCTGTTTTCTCTTTGGGGTTTCCAGCTAGGTATCTGGAATCGTCACTCTCTTGGATGGATTATCTGCTCCTTCTTTCTGCTCCTTCTTTCTTCTATCTTTCTTTTCCCTCTGTGACTACATATCTCACTCAATCTCTGTCTCTCTCTGTTCTCTCTCAGCTAGATGGCATCGTGCCACGTAAACCTCGGTATGAGGCCTGAAGATGACAAATGCCGTGCGATGTCTCCGCATTCCAAATGAGCAGAAACACAGAACTGCCCAACAGAGTTCCAGAACTCCAATATCGACTGAAAGAACACACAGTTGAAACGAGGGCTGGTAAATTGTTGACAACAGCTAAAAAGACTTAATTGACAGTAATTCTTCAGTCTGTCACATGGACAAATCCAAAGGGGATTTGGGAGCCAACGGTGTTAAAAAGAAAGGTCAGTGCTTAAAGCTACCAAGCCCTTCGAGGTGTCCCATCCCCTCAGTCATGTCTCATAAGGAGCCTTTCTCCAGGTTGTCAGTGTGAGACAGTTTAGCCTTTATGAAGTGTGTTCTCTCCAGGAGTCAGCTCTAAGACTGTGACCCTGTAATTAGCCCAATTGAAGAAGTCAAACAGACCTTCTACCTGAAGCGCACTCCCCTCTCCCTCCTCCACTAAGATGGGAGAATTTCTCCGTGGTGTCTACTATGTCACATTCCTTCTCACTAATCCCCAGATCATCCTGGTTCCTACCAACCCATTCTCTTAATTACACGCTTCTAATTCCCAGAGAGCTGTGAGAAATCTCTCACCACGGCCTCCCCTAACGACCCCATCGCCGCGGACCCCTAATTAGCTTAATTAATTACAGCTCAACCCACTGTTCCACCCTAATCCCACATCGAGACCTAGCTCATTCCCCTCCTTTTGGTACCCCCCCCCAAGCTGGCAGACAGAACTGCTGAACATTGTCTTCTCCCCTGACGGTCGCTTCGGGTAACGTCGGAGGCTGTCGTCACGTCAACACCTCATAGCAGAGCTGGGAGAGGGGAGGGACCTTTGCGCGCCCGCCATCAGCACGTCGCAGGTGCCTAACCCATCCACCCGACCTCCCCCTCCTCCCACGTTCACCCTGTTCACAGCCTGCTGAGTCTCACTTCACTTGACCAGTCGACTGTGGAGACGGAGGGCACGGCCGTTTGTTCTGCCACCGACCGGGTCAGACCTGTATCTGCTCAGCTGTACATCTGAAGCGGCCGGGCCTCCTGAACTCTGGTCTGGTAGCCTGGGAAATATTCACTGGTTTGGTTTTTGTATGAATCAGTAACCGCACATACTGGGAACCCATTGGGGCTACATCACAACAGCATCTGGATCCGGACAGAACGGTCCTATTGACGACAAATACACTGGGAAAAGTAGGGTCTTTTATTTTTACAGAAATAGCCATTAAAAATAGTTGAGTAATTCAGTGCTTTTTTGAGTGCCTGTGGTGTAGGCTGTGTTTTTTCAATAGATATTACAGGAGCTTCTTAGTCTTTCAGTGACACCTCTTTTGTCCTCATGTAGAAAGAGACCAATAGCAGATTCCACAGGCAAATGCAAAGCCCAGAATTATGAATAGATATTGACAGCTTGATTATGCCCGTAAATGAACTTTTAAATAATTGTGAAGGGCATTGTATATTGTGCAAACTGAAATAAAGTAATGAAGAGAAAAAGATGGGGTGTGATGTTAGAATGGTTGGGAAAAAATCTTCAGGATTTATACACTTGTTTCTTCTTAATAAGATTTTTGCATATTACACTTGTTAAAAAAATATTTGAAATCTAAGTCCAAATCTGTCCCTGCTGGTCCACAGCACTCAGCATGTCAGGGATGTCCAAGTCCAGTGGTCTGGGAATCCAGCTCTTGATTAAGAGATCCACTCGACCGGCCAATCGGACCGGTTGTGCGGCGCTACGTTTGATCTGCCTGGCTGGAATGTTCCGACCTTTGATCTAATGACAACATTCAATTAGGAGTGGTCAACTGACATGACCTCCCTGTGCTGCACAGCCGGCCGGGACGGAGTAAAGAGTGAACCGGGACATTGGAAGGCCAGGGATTACCTGGGGACACAACAAAACCCACAGGATGTCTCATTACAGCTCCACTGATACAGACAACATGGGCCGAGAACAGCATATATATCCATGTCTGGGCGCAAGTGTCGGTCTGTGTGTGTGTGTTTGGATTTGCTTCTGTGTGTCTATGTGCAGTGTGTGTGTGTTTGTGGATTTGCTTCTGTGTGTCTATGTGCAGTGTGTGTGTGTGTGTCTATGTGCAGTGTGTGTGTATGTATGTGTGTGTGTGTGTGTGTGTGTGTGTGTGTGTGTGTGTGTGTGTGTGTGTGTGTGTGTGTGTGTGCGCATTCACATGTGCAACGACAAATCAAAGTCATCGGCGGCAGAACAAACTCGACGGGACCGTGACTAACTTTCTTTGTCCCATTTCAGCTGACGGACAACTGGGAGGATAAATAAAGGGTCCCAGCTGACACAAAACAGACCCGGGACCCCTCTTAACACAACGTTTCTTTGGAACTGCTCAGCGGTTCCAGCCCCGGCAGAATCCCAGCTCATGAAGTGTCGCTCAAGGCCTTTGAGTGGCCTCATGTAAGGCTAGCAGCTAGCTGAGTGTCTCTCTGACAAACATCAGGGATAAATTGCACCTCGGTGGGAAATCAATCCCACAGCCCTGGGGCTTCCATTATGCCCAGTAGCTGACAACCAACAGGGCTACGTTCCAGCTGTTCCCCAGCCTGACCCCACCAGGACAACACACTTCCCCAGCACTAGCAGAGACATCCCGGCATTTTCCCATGATTTAGAATGTCCGCACGCACGCGCGCACGCACGTTCCATCTAGGAGGGGGAATGGAAAGCCCCAGAGTGAGAAGAAATCACAAAGTGACGTGGTGTCATTATTTAATAATGAATAACCGAGGATAAAAACACTCCTATCTGCAGATGAAAGTAGAAGCCTGTATTTGTGGATGTGAATATATGGGACAAACAACCCCTCTGGTTAACTGCAGACAGTACAGCCTAGAGTGAATTAATGATTAGGGCCTTAGTTTCACATCAGGCAATTATCTCTCCATGTCTCCCCCCTCTCCCAATTCCTCCCCCGATGAACGTTCCTGTGTAAGACAAGAACCAGCGCTGACCCAGAATGCCCCGTGTTCTCTCTCCTACTCCCCTCCCCACCTGATGAATGCTGACAGTTATCCCCCCCCCAACCCCCACCCCACACACCCCCTCATCTCCTTCACACCGCATCCCGACTCCATGTGCCGATTCACACGGCAGGAGGTTCGCTGGGCGCAACGAGGCCTTCCAGGAGGTACGCGCGGACGTACACCGCAACCGGCGTGAACGGCGCGGACCCGTAGCGTGGTCGGGTCACCTGTGACGTGGTTCAGTGGGCTCAGACGTCAGGAGACATCCGCATGCGTACACACAGACAGCGGAGGGTACAGTAGAGTGAGCGCACGCACGCGCATGCCGGGAGGCGTGTTCTCCGGCTGGAGCCCGCCAGCCAGCTCCTCCCGTTTCCAGGATTATCGTGGCAAGCCCGGAGACGAAGAGGAGGACGGTCGGAGGAAGAGGCCTGCAGGCAGAGCTGAGTGTCAGTGCGGAGGATGAGACGTCGGTTAGCATTACTGCAGCCCTGCTGAACATGGTTATAACAGGGATGCCTGTCTGTGTCAGTGGAGGGACAGAACAAAGGCGTAAGTGTGTGAAAAAAGGGGGGAGAAGGAGGAAAGGCAAAAACGCCCAGACGCCAGGGCCACGAAGGTCCATTCTATCTAGACACAGTTGCCCCGGAGTGGAATCAGAGCCACCTTGGACTCCACACCTCCAGAGACTTCACACTATGACTCAGAGGGACAAGGTAAGAAGGCCTTTTTACGCCATTTAACACAATGCTGCACTGGACCTCCTGGGCAGGTTGTGGAAGAAAATCCTCAAATCCTCCCCATTGCTGCTGTGAGGTCCCTTAACAACCCAGAATTTGACAGAATTGTCCCAGGTGCAAAACCTCAGGTAGGCCTACTGCATGTAGAGTTGAGTAAGGACCATAGTTGCTAATTATCAGCATTCAAAACTGCTCGGTTAAATTCCATAATCACCTGAAGGAAAGCAATGCCTAAACCTTCAACTACAAGGAACTAACCTTCAAGGAGATGAATGGATGAAGGAGCTCATATGGCCCTAGAACAGCAACACTGTCAGACCCGACCAACCAACGAGCAAAAACAAACAAACAGAGAACTACATGACCCCTTTAGAAGAATAGACCAAACCACAGAAAAAAAATGGAATAGCATCTTTACATTAAGATAAACTTTGCACCCAGTCTGTGAACTTGGCATTGCTCTTCAGTGAAATGTTGCCCCAGGCAGACCCAAAGTTACCAAGTGCAAAAAAGCACCTTTGACTCTGAAAATGAATGAGCGAGAGCGAGAGAGAGAGAGAGATGAAGACACACATGGAGACCGAGATACACAGAGAAGAGTGAGAGAAAAAAAAAGGAGTGAAGCTTTGAGAACTAAAAGCTTCAGCATGATGGATGAACAGAACATGGAGAGCTTTGAAAAGGTCCTAATCGAGGTGCTACGTTGGGAGTCCCAGATTCACACCCCATGCAGGGACACAGAACACCCTTAACGGGGTACGGTTTCAACAGCAGCCCCTCTAAAGGCCAGCCACACTCCCATCTGTTGTCATTAGTCTCTGCAGAATGGCATGTCTCTGAGTCTCTCTGAGGGAACACACAACTGTCCCACACATCTAAGGGCAGACCACTTCACACAGACAGAAAGACAGGCAGGCAGGCAGACACAGACACACAGAGACACACACACACACACACACACACACACACACAGACAGACAGACACACAGACACACAGAGACACATACACACACACACACACAGACAGACAGACAGACAGACAGAGACACACACGCACACACACACACAGACAGACAGACAGACAGACAGACAGACAGACAGACAGACAGACAGACAGACAGACAGACAGACAGACAGACAGACAGACAGACAGACAGACAGACAGACAGACAGACAGACACTTATGCACATGCACACAAACAAACAAAAATGTATGAAAAAAAAATAACACTCCCATAACAGACAAAAATTAAGGATATGAAGTCTTGCAGCAAAAAGCACACACACACACACACACACACAAATACACATCTGAGAAATACCCCTAGCATTGTCCATTGTGTTCCCTAACTAACAGAAGATGTGTCTGGAAGCTGCCAAGCATGGGAAAGTACCCGGCCTGTTAGAAGACGGAGGACCACGGGCTGGGTGAGAGGACCCAACCATGTTTACAGAGTGTCAGCTAAGGTGAAGCCCCTGTGAGGGAATTCATCAAAACGTCCCACGTAACGCCAACACACAACACAACGCTAAGTATAATCCCATTAATGGAACCTCATAACGGCAGGACTGTGTGGAACCGCTCGGAGAACAGCTGTAAAGTCTGTCAGTGCTCCCCCCCGGCCCGTCGCTCTGATGCGAGGCCAACCGTCACAGAGAGCAACAGGTTTAAAAGCCATTAGGAGACCAAACATGTTTACTATTACAGCACTGCAGCATTCCCCCAGGGATTAATCTCTGCGCCTTTCATAATTCCTCTCAATATGTTTAAATTAAGATTAAGCATCGCTTTGTTCCTCTATTCCCACAGTGATGGGAGTCTGACGGGCTGATGGAGAGGGTCGGGGCTGGGAGTATGGTAAAGAGATCAGCAGCTATATGGGGAACATCTTTAACATTTGCCTCCGCTCGGTGTGTTTGATTAAATGTAGCATTTTCAAATCCCAGAGTTCTGAGAAAGGCATAAATCAGCGCACGGCTGCAGCTGCTGGGGCGCCCGGGGAACACACAGAGACCACCCCCTCCAACCCCCTCCCGGGAGAACTGTTGGAGCACCTGCAGGCTCGGGTCGCACCGCCCCCAAGGTTCTCCACGAACGCTTCTCACACGCCCCTTGCCCTCCGCTGTTCTTTCCCTCCCCCAGAGTGACCAGCCTCTCGACTTCATCTATCCACAGTGAGGGGGGGGGGGGGCAACGGGCCAAATGGACACCGGCTGACTGGCCAACTGATGGAATGACTGGCTGACAAGTCCACTGGCTGGCTGGCTGACCTGTGGTCGTACGCTCCAGACCAACGATCCATCAGTTCATGTCCTCTGTTCAGCTGTGCTTAGCACAGAACCCCTCCACCCTCCCGCCCCCCACCCCTCGCCTCCCCCCCACCCCCCGCCTCCCCCCATCGTCCATCCGTCACTCCACACACATACCAATGGCTTTTTAATAGCAGCATTGATTTCTTATTTTTCACTGTGTCATAACATCATGACACAAAACGCACATATGAATCACTTTCGTACAAAAGAGACAGAAATACCCCCCGCCGCCACAAGAACTGTACTTGGCTGTAATAATGTCTCCGTGAGTGCCAGAGAATGGACCCAGTACCGCTGCCATCTGGAACAACGGCCTCAATTAAGTCATCTGGGAGTGCCACGTCGCGCAGCAGAGGGTTAACACCATATATGAAAATATTATACGCCTTTGGACACATAAAAAGGACATTTCAAAGCAGCGTTCCTCCGTTTTCTTTGTAATAAATCCAAGGCCTTTAATTGTGTCTAATTTACTAGAATGTTCCAAGCTCAGTCGTGTTAAACAGAACCAGACAGGACTTAAGTAGCCGGTCGGCATACATGAGTTTGTCTGCTAAGTGGAGGCCAGGGCACACTACTCATTTTCTAAGTAAATTGAAATTTGTTTTGTAATTGTCTTACAATAAACAATTAGAGGGAAAGCAGATGTTGGTTGGGAAGACCACTGCCCCTCAACTAATGAACTGACCCTAATCATTTCAAGGCAAGTAAACTTTACTATTCAAATGGTGCTTTGAAGGTGTGTTCAAAAAGGTTTACTTTGTCAAAGCAATGCGACCGAGCAGTCAACAAAAAAGCATTTCTCACTGAGGGGTGGAGGAGTGGAGGAGAACATGTATGAGGAGAGGTGGAGGAGTTATGGAGGACATGGAGGAGGAGAGGTGAAGGAGTTAATATAGGACATGGAGGAGAGACAGGTGCTATTAAGGTTCTGGTTATTTCAAGGTTCTCAGCCCAGTAAAGTCAGACTAGACAACCGGAATCAAGACCACTGGAAAGACATACAACTGCCTGTACTGTACCCTACTTCCTGTCTCCACACTGTACTTTCTGTCTCTATACTGAAGTTCCTGTCTTTGTACTGTACTTCCTGTCTCTATACAGTACATTCTGTCTTTGTACTGTAATTCCTGTCTCTATACGGAAGTTGCTGTCATTGTACTGTACTTCCTTCGTCGATACATTACTTTCTGTCTTTGTACTGTACTTCCTGTCTCGATACATTACTTTCTGTCTTTGTACTGTACTTCCTGTCTCGATACATTACTTTCTGTCTTTTTCTAATTTATATTTTTTACATTCTTTTTTTCTGTGATATAATGTTATATTGCAACAACAAAAAGACGGTCCAAAGTTTATTTTAGTACGTGCTTTCAGAAAACAATACAATGCAACTAGAAACCTTAACATATATTACATTTAACTTCTCAACTGAAGCTATTGTAAGTTTGTACTTTGGGCACAACTTTGGGCACCGATATTGTTTCAGATCCATTGCACTTTCAGAGTAGGCAAAATGCGTTCATAATTATAAGTGATATTACGGCAATATTACAATTATCCATGTTAACATATTAAAAAATATATATGACAATGAAGCACAAATATATAATTCTTTCAATTACGTGTTTGTGTCCAGATTCTGGGATTCCATCTGCGTCCTCCGCAACAGGGATATGATTGGGCGATCTCACGGCCAGTCACCCGTGAGGAACTTGGAGTAGAGCTGCTGCTCCTTTGCATCGAAAGGAGCCAGTTGAGGTGGTTCGGGCGTCTGGTAAGGATGCCCCTAGGACGTCTCCTTAGGGAGGTGTTCCAGGCACATCCAGCTGGGAGGAGACCTTGGGGTAGGCCCAGGACTAGTTGGAGAGATTATATTTCGACACTGGCCTGGAAACACCTCAGGATCCCCCAGTCAGAGCTGGTTAAATGTAGCTCGGGAAATGGAAGTTTGGGGTCCCCTGCTGGAACTGCTGCCCCCGCCCCTGCGTCCCCATAACGGAAAAGTGGTGATGATCTTTATCACATAAAATGTATATGGCTGGTATCACAATCGATTGAGAGCCGCAAATGTTATGTTTTTCACTGCGAAAGAACATCACTTTTTCCACACAGGCAATAATAACTTCACAAAGTTCAATCAAAACACTTCACTGGGAGGAGAGCAATATAACCAGATGACGCTGCACTTGCGCTAGCTCAACCCTGCCTTCCCTGAGTGAGAGAGCTGCGTGCATAGAGAGACAGTCACCACAGCGATTTATGAACTTAGACAAATCTCAGATATTGTTGTAATTCCCCTTTAAACCTAAACCTCCGGGCCGTTTCATCTGTGGTGAGACAGAGCGAGAGCAGGGCGTCACATTCATCATTCCATTAACACTCGGCTTACAGGGGCTCGCTCAGCGCCTATCAGCGCTAACGGGGTCTCCCGCCCCTCCGCGCAGGGGGAACTGGCGGGGGACTTTGAGAGGCACGGCTGCTCAGGAGCTTTGATACTAGAATGAACTGTCTAATAACGTGTGAGTTGGAGCTGGTCAGCTCGTTCATCATAAGACGTGTCTGGCACGCACACACACACACACACACACGCACACACACACACGCACACACACACACACACACACACACACACACACACACACACACACACGCGGCTGGATACGGGCACACACACAGAGACGGGAGTGTTCCTGTTCTGTTTCTAGTTGATCCCATCGGCCTCTGCCCTCTCCTCTCCACATTGACAGGTTTAATGGAGATTAAAGAACCCTCTTGGCAGTTATACTCTGCGCTCTCATGCTCTGCTCTGATGGGCTCCCCTTCCATTAACACTTAGGGACAAATACCTGCTGGGGGCTGCTGGGAAAAGGCTGGGGGTAAGAGAGAGATGGAAGGATAGAGAGAGAGGTGCTGTCTACTTTTCCACATGTTATGAGATCTATGCTCTGCTCTGGGACTTCTCTCCTCCATGATCCAATCCTCTATTCTGCTCCGTGTTCGGATTATGTTTTAATATAAAAAAATATGTGCTGCATTTATAAGGCATCGCTTTGCAGAAATAATGATACTCTCTCTAAATCTTGCCCAGCACTAAAGAGAATTTATGGATGTTCCACCAAACATCACTTTTTGTATATGGACTCATAAAGAGACTGCAGTGACACAACTACAATGTTTATCTTCAAATTTATACTCCATATCATTACAACGTTCGGACATAATTCCCTGACTCATCCAACACAGTAGACACAGCAGTAGAATGACCAGATAATTCGGCTTTTCTGGTGGATCAATGATCTTCATTGACCTTTACTGATAAAGAGACACTGAGGCCAAGACCTCTTTGTGGGCAGGGCAACGCTTTACAACGATAAAAACACACAGAAAACGGAAATAAAAACACACATTAAGAAAGCGACACATGCAGGGGAATCTGAGACCACATGAAAAACCGTATCTCTCCAGCATCCGTCTGATTGACGCCATTCAGATTTCCTTTAACAGCACGTCAGGACACAGCGATTGACCTAGCGCTGCTCGACAGGCGAGTATTCCTGGACTGGGTTAACCAGACAAATCCCTCTACCTCAACAACACTTATCACAGACCTCGGCAGGGGCACAGACCTCATGCAACAAGTCATGTCTGACGTGAGCCCTGATCTCCATCTCAGCAGTGACATGTTGAGGGCTTTGGAGTTTAAGTCAAGGCCACATTATGTCTCTCTGGTGCCGGTATTAAAAGTGATCTACTGTTGGAACCTTAAGACCAGTTGGATGAATACTTCAGGGATACAGTTTTTAATGTTGTCTCCGATTCTCCTGCATTTGTCCTTAGTGAGGAGAAATGGCCCAGAGATTGGCTCTGTGTGCGAACCCTAAAAGCCCCCCTAGACCCTAAATAGGCCTATAGGTCCCGGTTAAACCTAGTGCACTACAGAGGGGAATACACTAGGGTGTTGTTTAGACGTCACCCCACTAGCTCAGTGAGGAAGAGGAGGCGCAAGGAGGAGGGAGGGAGCAGTGAGTGAAGAACATAGTTTTCCCGAGGCATCAATCTGCTGGCATAACACTGCAGAGTGGGACGATTCACCGGGATGAATCACCGTGACAGATTCCCTGGTTAGTAACACTCTCGGGAACACTGGAATGACAAAGATCGGTACACAGCAGGGGATAGGACATGGATCGGGTGATATCATCCTCATATTCATGACCACCCTGGGGGGCGGAGTCTAAAGGCTGAAGAGGGAATTACTCTATGAGTATATATAGGACAGATTCATATAGCACAGATGAGATTCATATAGCGGATTTAGATTCCTACAGCACGGATGAGATTCCTACAACACGGATGAGATTCCTACAGCACGGATGAGATTCCTACAGCACGGATGAGATTCCTACAGCACGGATGAGATCCATACAGCACGGATGAGATCCATATAGCATGGATGAGATCCATATAGCACGGATGAGATCCATACAGCACGGATGAGAACCATACAGCACGGATGAGATCCATATAGCATGGATGAGATCCATATAGCACGGATGAGATCCATACAGCACGGATGAGATCCATACAGCACGGATGAGATCCATATAGCATGGATGAGATCCATATAGCACGGATGAGATCCATACAGCACGGATGAGA
>JACXGJ010009670.1:0-23760 GCA_016801105.1 Esox niger | reverse complement strand
AAATTATAGTTTCAACTGAATTAACTACAGACACATTCGAAACGGAAATTAATGGATTGTATAGAGAAATCTTTCTCAGAAGCATCAACTCATCTGAAAATTCCTTTTCTTTTCAAGCATATAGAACCTCACTGCTCAAATTGGTTTTAAAATGCAGTGTAAGGGAACTTCGAAACTGTATTCACTTGACCCCCAAGAAGAAAACTAGAATGATTCACTACATTCCATATAATGAAGCAAAGGTCATTACTCAAAGTATTCATTCATGACCTTGATAATGTTTTGTTATTTCTTTCTGTAATTTTTATCTATTAATACAATGTCATATAGTTTTAGTGGACCTGTCTTTCATAACTAAGAATGCTAATATATTACTCACAAGACTGCAATATTTAAATTCATCAGATATATATTTTTTCAAGGTTGGAAGCAGGATTAGGCTCATTTTCATTTCAGTGCAAGAAATTGTTATACATTCTTACTAAAAATTCTTTAGACTTTTTCAAAAAGTATTTTGAAATAGAAGTAAAGAATTTATTAGATTATAAATGTAAGGAGTTTATCGTTACATAACCAAATAAAGTAACAACATTACTCTCTGCACAATATGGGAATGTGCCAGACTTTTTTAAATCAAACTCTCCATTGTCAGACCTCAGGCCTGTCAGAATAGAAAGCAGAGTCTCCGAGTTTCTTTGGAGCAGAAGTTTGCAAGTGACCAAAAAATTATGTAAACAATAATGTTTTTCTTTCGCTCATAGGTAATCTTCAGGTGGCATCATCATGTAAACTCATTTGTTTTGCATAGACATGAATTGTCCAATTTATTTACAATATTATTATTATTACAATGTATTTGTAGGAAAATTAAATTCTAAGCCTCAGTCGGTTTTACATACAAATAACATTTTACATAAATATGATACTGGAATTACTTCACTTGTAAATTGCATTTGTTTCAACATTGTTTTTATATATTTGTTTTTATACCAACACACTTTTGTGAATAGTCATTGTTGTGTGAAATTATATTTAGCATTAAAGGAAATGTGCAAGTTCCAAATAGACAGCAATGTATTATTTTAATTGTAGATTCACACCTACAAAATTATAAATAGAAAATAATAAATAATTAAATAAATTTTGAAACAAAACAATGTAAATGAAACACTAATAATTAACACAATAAAAATCAGAACTACACAATGTATTTTTGTTACAATACCACCCTGCAGAAATGCTGTTTATACTCTGCTGGAAACAATAGCACTTAGAGAATTTTAAAAGGACATACTATGATGATTATTGATTAATGAGCCAATAGATGCATTATCCTGCCTTCAAATGTTTAATGTGGTTTGTGTTTGCATTCCATGTAATACCTAAGAAAAATGACTGACTCAGTGTAACTTGCCTTTTATAATCTAAAAATCAGGTGAAAAGGAAATTGAAATTATAATTACAGTGCAATGAGAAAAAAAAGATGTAGTAACATAATAATACCTTTTGGGAGAGATATTATCATGATCATACGGCATATTGTGAGAAACATGGACTATGGGAGGCTAAAACTATATTGTTCACACACCCTACCACTGAGAACACACACACACACGCACACACACACACACACACACACACACACACACACACATGCGCACACACAGTGTAGATTTATAAGGCTTTTCCTTGGTTGAGAATAACTATAGTGTAGCAGCTGGAATTCTCTCCGCTTATGGAAAAATTCAATGTAAAACAGGGATAATCATAGAGACAAGATTATATATGCAATGCCTGTTACCTCCCAGTGGTTTCACGAGTACTGGGGAAGTCACAGGTCTTGCTTATTGCCAGGCGGGCTTTCGAAAGGCTGGGGCTACTCATCAGGCTCTGTTATGATTGGTTACATTGAGCTGAGTGTGTATGTGAAAGAGAGAGAGAGAGAGAGCAAGTGAGAAACAGTCATGTTACCAGGATGTAAGAGAAAGCACTTGTTCCCTTGGGAAGCTGATGGCATTGATGCTGTATGCTGAGAGGAGGGGCTCCTTTCTTCCTCTGTGAAAGGGGAAGGCTCTCTAAACCCACTTGTGTGCTCATAGGATTGTGTCCCTTGACCTCTACTCAGCCAAAGGTCCTGATCCTACATCCTGGGAGAGACAATGGTAATAGGTGCAAGCCAAGCCACCAGGGCCTCGGTTCCTCTGTAAGACATGAGGAGAGCACAATACCCATCTAACTGTCCTAACATTACAATATAATACAATATACATTACTGAGGGTTTTCTATTCACTTTTGTGACGGAAGTCTACAAACAGACAAGCATAACACAGTATACTATGTGCAAAATGAAAAATAACATAAACTTCAATGTTTAAATCCAACAAAACACTGGTTTTCTGTCCTTCGGAATGACTGAGGGACCTGATGGTTTACTCCTGTCCACTTCCACCTGTCTTGTTGCATGGTTGAAATACAGGGGAATAAATTGTACGTCCTGGTTGAGAATAGAACGTAATGAATAACAGCGCAACCCATTGATGCCCCTGTTGTAATGCATTGACAACCTACCATAACAATGCATGAGACATTTTGGGTAAAATGCTACAAGCAATGTGTGGTTACTGTCTAAAATAGTATGGCAAGTTTTTGAATACACGAATACATAAATACCACGCATATGTGGCCTTTAATGTCATATAAAGTGTAGTGCCTGAGTATGTCTTTATTAATTACAGGATATCTTTATTAACTACAGTATATCTTTATTTAATACAGAATGTCTTTATTTAATACAGAATGTCTTTATTTAATACAGAACGTCTTTATTAAATATGCAGAGTACCACCGGTTACATATAATTTGATGACTTGCATCAGTGCATCTTCCGCTAAGTCCATAATTACTAAAGTTGTTGTTAGGATTGAATGTAATTATAAAGACAGTCTCTGTTCAGAAAATACTCATATTTCACTTCCTCCAAATATTAAGAGTTCAATCAAACATAACCAGACAGTTATTATACCCAGTAATAGCAAAATTCAATCACAGAATAACTCTTCTTACTCCTCTGAGGAGCACTGCGACAAACACCCCAAGAAATAGCCAAAGTGTTAAGTTAATACTTGATTTAACGTACTATATATGTTATTTAGTCTATTCTATGTATATGAAATAAAGAAATAACATAGAAATACATTTAATGTAGCTGGCTGTATTATCCACCTGATTATCTTGTTAATACATTACTATTATTCCCTTGTAGTTATTGTGTTAAAATGTCAGTGTAAAATAGTTTCCAATTTTTATCACACACAGCATTATTACATTATTCTTAATAGCCTACCATTTCCACAGTTAATGTTTTAGTGCTGCTGCACCACATCACTTCTGACAAATCAGATGCAAAAGTCTCTACAAATATTTCTTTGTAAAGCTACTTAAACGCCAACGGCAGACTAGTGGACGAATCCTTTTGTGTGTTGAACCTCATTCAAAACCACGGCTTAAAGTGTTGGTCAGCCAGTCTGCTCTGTTGTTTGTCTGATTGACGCCCTGCATTAAAACAAATACATGCTTTTTTGTGAATAATTATATTTGTATCCTATCAGCTTCATTCAGAACCAGAATAATATACTAATTACTGTATAACTGTGATATTGATAACCGTTATTATTCTTGGAAAGGTGCTTCTTTTTCTAGTGGAACTGTGGATAGAAATGGAGATGTTCCTGTGTTCCTGTTTTTAAAACATTTCATGAAACCTTTAAATGTACCTGTTGTAGACAAAGATTTCTATTAGAAATGTCCACATGAAAAATATATTTATACATCCATTATTAGAAATAAAGAAATTAGAAATAAAGAAGAAAAGGTGTTTGTTTGTGTAAGAGAAACTACTATTGTTATATGTAGTGTTCTTTGGTGTGGCGTTATCATATTTAGATACAGATATTGTTGAAATGGCATTTAAATGGCAATGTTGCAATCAAACCATTAATTCTAAAAATATTTCAGGATTTATATGAATGAATATAGAATTTGGCATGAAAGACATTTGTCACTCTCACTTCAATACTGTGTTAAAAATAAATAAATAAATAATAAATTATGGAACTCAATTCGCTCAAACCTGTGTTGCGGTAGAGATATCTTTGCAAATGTGAAAAATAAATTAAGCCTACAACCTGCCCGACTCTTCTAAGGTATATTATTCTGTATTCAGAGAAAAGAGTGTCTATATAGGTACCAGTTTATAAGTCAATGCTCGGCATAATTTCTATTTTTCTAAATGCCAACCTTGTTAAAATTGAACTAAATAACATTTTGTAATTGTTTTCTACTAAAAGTAAGTTAAACATTTATTCTTGACACCATCTAGGTAAAATGATTTATTGTCCATAATGCAGCAATTCAATATTACATTTACTTCAGTGTTGTTATTTTTGATAGGCTTATCTTTTTGAATGAAAAATAACTCATACTTTCAGACAAAATCACCAGACTATGGCAGATTTTAACTGATAAGCTTAAATATTTTGTTTAGCAAGGCTACGGTATGGTATTCAGATGCCTAACTTCATTAAGTATCAATCAGACCGTTTTCTCAAAAGAAGTTGTCTCCACGGCTATCTCCCTGCATTGGCTCTTTCTGATCCTTTGTAAAGGGTTTCCAGTAAGAAAATGTACCTTTTATACACTGCTTACAACTGGCTGAGGTTACAATGGAGCAGCAATGTAAACAATGGTTGAGTTTAGGCCTTCAAATGTCTGTCTGACCAGTTTTCTTAATCCATTTAAGGGACAAAGACTGGCCTTTATTACTTATTTAAAGACCTCTTTTACACTTTCTTAGTCAGACAGAGGATATGCATTTAAAAAAAGAAAAGAAATAGCAGCCTATACTTTCTCAAACCTCCATGCTTGAATGTAGTCTACCATCATGCAGAATGATCAACTGTTTAAAAAAAACACATTCTGAGAAATGAAATCCCTTTCAATTATCTTAATGTTGTCCTTCTCTATTGACAACAACCTTAACAAAAGATTCACAATAAGGCTGTCCTTAAATAGAAGGAACAAAATGGCTGAGTGATGCAGAACATCCATTGTTTGGTTCTTTTTGCTGGAGCTAATCACTACACACTGCAATTTGCGAACAAATTGGCACCAACATGATTGGAATTGTGAAACAGAAAAAAAACATAGGCCAACAGAACCATATTTTCATAACTTTTATGTTTTGGTTGAAGACGTGGTTTGAGTCGTTAAAAGAGATTTGAGCTTCAAAACACTCCTTATTTCCTTTAGATTTCAGTCTCAAGCTAAACTATTTTTTGTCCCATTCTGAAGGTTATAGTTAGAATTGCATTGGAAATTCACCCACGTAGGTATGGCACATTCTGGGGCTGCTTGATCTTGATCTGGACTTACTATCTTCTATATAGAAACACGACTTTTTGAAAAAAAAAAATTCATTCAATATTTATTCTCCACAGAAATGTTTACTGTATTTGCTAGTGCCGTTGATGACTTGCCAATTCCATTGTTCCTTCGAAATAACA
This sequence comes from Esox niger, assembly GCA_016801105.1. Classification (NCBI taxonomy): domain Eukaryota; kingdom Metazoa; phylum Chordata; class Actinopteri; order Esociformes; family Esocidae; genus Esox; species Esox niger. The sequence goes on along the minus strand of JACXGJ010009670.1, from coordinate 18,198 downwards.
TTGTTATTTTGCTGCATGCAGGCTAGATTGACTAGATTAAGTGTCGTTAAAGCCGGAGCATCGAGCAGACATTTGTCTGACTATTGATGAACAAAGTGAATCTTTTCCTTCCCTCAACTGCAGTAGGAGGCAGCAGCAGCGAGCCACTGCAGTACATGACAGAAGTAGTAAAACAATGACATTTTGCTGTGTAGTGGCACAGCATCCAAAAAATGTATCAAAGCATGACGGGGGGTAGCAAAAGCACCAGGATGGTGCTGAGAAACAGAAATGCAGTTTTTGTGTTTAGAGAGAAAGAGAGAAACGGCGAGGTGTAAAGAGAGACGGGGGAATATAATCTCATCATGCAGGGTCCACGGTGCCTATTTACCCAAGATGCAAAGAGGGCACATCCCTGCTGTGCCGACTGAAAAGCACCAGCAAATCAAAGACAGAACTCATCTGTGTTTATATTTTCCATCCAATGAGAAAACCCAACCCTTCATATGCCTTCTTTTTTTTTATTTGTACATATAAATGCACAGCTTTTCCAATCAACTCTTTCCTGTTCTCCTCTAATGCCGAAGAGAAATAGCACATTTAACTTATTTGTGTCTTTTTGTTGTAATTTTGTAAATTATATACTGTGATTCAAGATATATTGTGATTGCTCATTGAAAGAGTGTGACATCCTTATTTGCATGGGTCTATTGTCAACCACCTTTACTGTCTACAACAAACACACACACATACACACACACACACACACGCACGCACGCACGCACGCACGCACACACACGCAAAGCTTAGCCAGCAAAATGGAGAGAGCCACGTTTACTAAACTGAAACGTTAAGAAAAAGTGAACACCATTTTTCACCTTTAAAAAACGACACACAATAAAGCGCTGGCCCACTGAAACCGCTTCAGCGATGGCGATTTCTCGCTTAAAAATTACAAGAATTTTTCAGACAGGCAGACAAAGAGACAAATAGCAGAGGGTGAAAGCTGACTGACGTATCTTCCATGCTCACTGTGTATGTATGTTAGAGATGGGAGGGGGGAGGAGGGGCTCTGACTGCCAGCAGTAAGGGTCTAATTCTCAGCATTCCCTTTCTTCACCCACCTTCTGCATGAAAAACAACCTATATGCTAGGAGATATTCAGCTAGATTTGCAATCAGAATGTTCTGGTGAGAATTTTAATGACTGTTTTCCTGCAGGCCGGTATAGTTGTGTTAGACAGACAGACTTTGAACAGGCTGGCTGGCGACGGAATAATACAAACACACGAAATTGACATGCCTTCATTCTCTTCTTAAAATCTCTTAAAAATGGGTTCCTATCTATTGTCTCACACTGAGAGGTACAAGGAGGCAGGACCATTACATAAAACTGCCACCATTTTGATTAGCGTAAGTAGCAATGTAATGCAGCATTGTTGCTTCTTCTGTACAGCCCCCACCTACGCTGTACATACAACGTCTGGAGTACAATGAGGTAGAACGGTATCAAGTGCAGTTTTAACAAAGGTACATGCAACAATGATTAAAGATTACGCTCACCTTCTTCAGGATGTTACCGGCAAGTGAGATAGCCACTATAAGGCAAGTAAAACCAAGGCCTGAAAAACCCCAGTGTTATCTCCGGTGTGGACCAAAAATGGTGTTCAAATGTACAACAAATAAAATAAAGAGATTGAAGAAAGAAAAAATTCTGCCACATTTGCGTTGAAACACGGATTTTATCAGCAGAGAGGAGCTGAGGGCAACACATCTTATCCCTTGGTGATCAACTTTCATGTACATGACAACAGCAAGCAACAGATGCGGGTTCAAGGTTTTGGGGGCTTTTGGGGGAGGCTGCACCCCAATATTTCAAGTCCCAGTTTCTATGGTTTTATTTTAGCCGCAATCCTCTTGATGACAAGTGGTCCTGGGAGCAGGAGGGAGCAGGAGGGAGCAGGAGGGAGCAGGAGGGAGCAGGACGCTCGTCTCAGCAGGGGCCATTAGACATGGTGTGGTGGCCAACATAAAGGGTTCAACGCACCCCGACTTGGAGGGCCTGGAGTGTGAGGGGGTGAGGGCCTGGGGAGGAGGGGGGAGGGCCTGGAGTGTGAGGGGGTGAGGGCCTGGGGAGGAGGGGGGAGGGCCTGGAGTGTGAGGGGGTGAGGGCCTGGGGAGGAGGGGGGAGGGCCGGGGTGGGGCGGAGTGGGAAGAGTGACAAGGGCCTGCTGAAACTGTCTCTTTTAATTCAAGAATACCAAAATAGCCCTGAAAAGGCCAGCACACAGAATGTATCTATTGTGCTGGCTCAAAAAGGGGCACATTTCTTATTAAAAATGAATATAATCAATACTTCCTCTCCAGACAATATCATATAAATAAAGATTCTGTATGAATTTATAGTGTGGAAGGCTCGAGGCCTGACCTGACCAGACTGTGTAGCTATTTGACATGCATAAGACTATCCACTTTTAAATAACACATCATGTTACATTTTCATGTGGTTTTATTGTGTGAAATTGTGCAGGTACAAAGGGTAAAATTAGGGTAGTGTAACACTGTTTACCTGCTTTATGTAAAGTATGTGAATGTAAAAGGGCCTCACATACATTAATGAAATGCGAAAACTAAACAGGTAATAATATGATTTCCTGATTTTCCCCCTCTGCCACAGACATCAGACCAAAGTCCTCTGTGACAAACGTAATTGGCAGAGAGAACAAGTGGTGAATGGTTCTGTGTTGAGTATAACTAATTAAATCTTGAATATAATAAATGCCAAAGCTCTATAGCCCTCCAAACAACTAACTATTAATACTATTATGAAACTGGGTTGTATGGAATTGCAGCAAGGAACAGCTGAAGGAAACAGAGAGAAAATTACATTAATTATAAGATGGAAGATAGCATGTGTGAATGGCCTGTATGGGTTCTCTCTTTCTATTCAATACTTTATATTGCCATTGTTATGAGGTCTTATACATATAACGTTTACTTCACTGTCCTCTCACTGTGGATTACATTTAAGGTAACATGTAGAAGTTAAAAGGAATAAAAATTCTGCATATAAAAGGTACATGTTTAAATGTGTTCTACCTGAGAACATCTGATCACAAGTGACCATGACTCCTAAGAGGCAATATGTCTGTGTTGAAAAAATATCTACCCATTTCCTGCTAACAATCCCAGACCAAAGATATCACCTTCCCCGAGTCATTAATGCAATGATGAACTTACCAAGCTCACATAGTTGATATTGACAGACCTGTAATATTATGATAAACCCTAACAGAAACACAAACACTAAGAGAATGATGAACCCTAACAGAAAGATAAACATTAACAGTATCATAAACCCTAACGGAAAGATAAACCCTAACAGTATGAAAATCCCTAACAGTATGATAAACCCTACTCCTACCAGTATCATAAACCCTAACAGTATGAGAAACCCTAACAGTATGAAAAACCCTAAAAGTATGCTAATCCCTAACAGAAAGATAAATAACAGAATGATAAACCCTAACAGTATGAAAATCCCTAACAGTATGAAAAACCCTAACAGAATGATAAACCGTAACAGTATGATAAACCCTAACAAAATGATAAACCCTAACAGAATGATAAACCCTACTCCTACAAGTATGATAAACCCTAACAGTATTATAAACCCTCACAGAATGAAAAACCCTAACAATATGATAAACCCTAACAATATGATAAACCCTACTCCTAACTGTATGATAAACCCGAACAGTATGATAGACCCTAACAATATGATAAACCCTAACACAATAATAAACCCTAACAATATGATAAACCCTAACAGAATGATAAACCCCAACATGATAAAAAATGCTTACATTATGATATTCTCCAACATGATGATAAACACTGACGCAATGATAAACCCTAACATGGGATGTACCCTAAAATCATGATAAACCCTATCTAACATGACGATGAATCGCAAATAGTAACTAGTGTGATGGTCAAGGAAACACATTTATTAATATTAATAAATTCATATAAATATTATTTTATGAACGCATTCACACACACTCTTCCCAATAGAAAAATACCCCAAAATATTGTCTTGGATATATCCAATTAGTAACCTACAGTAATGTGAGCATCTTTAAAGTAGCATAATATCAAATCTCTGGCTTTTTCACCAACTAAAAATTTGGAGTAGGTTTGGAAAACCATCCCAAAATTACTGTCGTGTCCAGAAATCTAAGATGGGGAATTCATGGATTTCCTGCATATTTCCGCAAAATACCTATCATCTTCCAGAATTTTTAGAAAGTAACTTCAGTTTTGCAACCCAAGCACATGTTCTCAAACTTTACTCATAACTGTGAAAGTTTTGCCAACAACATCAATTTTGTCTACCATTGATGTCCACCAAACCATCTGACTATAGACAGCTAAGCCGTTTGTTTAAAGTCTCTTGTGAACAAGCATCATGTCATTTTTCCCATCTGAAGCCAATAATGGCCGCCTGCACATCCATGTGTGGCTTTGTGCCTCTACCGTTCTGTTCTCTCCCCAGCCGTACATACACACAGCAGGGGTTCCCAATTACCACCACTACTGATTAAAACACACTTGTGAACAGAAATCTAATTGGCTTCCAGAGAGGAAAACTGGGGTTTTCAGCCAGCTAGCTAGCTATAGCGACATGAAAGATAATCGTTAAGTTAAAACCAGGAGCACTCCTCCTCTATCCATGTATCTGTTCAGCCAACATTATTTCCTTCTTGCAGTGAAGGTAGTACAGAGTAGTAGTGAGTGATATGGAGGGGTGTCTATTATGGAGGGGTAATATGTATTATAGAGGAGTAGTATGTAATATGGAGGAGTAGTACGTAGTATGAAGGAATAGCATGTAGAATGGAGGAGTAGCCACAGGTATGGAGAAGCAGTATCCAGCAAGAAGGAATAGTATGTAGTATGAAGGAGTAGTATGTAGTGTTGAGGAATAGTATGTAGTATGGACTAGTAATATGCAGTATTGAGGAGTAGTACGTAGTATAGAAGAGTAGTGTTATTGTAGCAAAGAGTAACGAGTAGGAAAGAGGATACATTTATAGTATTGAGTAGTAGAATTAAGTATGGGTGAGTAGTAATTTAGCAACGAGGACTAGCAAGTAGTATAGAGATGTAGGGAGTTGAATGAAGGAGTAGTGTGCACTGTAGTATGGAGTAGTGTAATAGTAGCATGGATTAGTTAGTAGTATGGAGGAGTAGTATCTAGTATAGAGGAAGCTTGGTGTTGCTGGTGGCTGCAGTGCTTATTCTACCTGTTGTTGCTGCCTCTGTCTTGGTCTTCTGAGATAAGATACCAGGAAGAAGGGAAGGAAGAGAGACCACATTTGAACATAACTACAGTGATTGCTTCTTCTCCTTGAACGCAACGTGCCATCTCACTTATCGTCTCCGCAGCTGTTTACTACCAACACAAATCCCCTTGGTTTGCCATGTGTGTCTCTCGCCTGTAGCCGCTCCTTTCTGAGCAGGAGCACGGCCCCCCCCCCGAAAGTCAGGGAGGATGCGGGAGAAAAGGGGGAGGCCGGGGGAGGCTTTAGGACTGATGACATTTGTCCGTGAGTTTTGTGGAGGGACTCCCTGCTGCGTTCACACTAACCTCAAAGTGAGTTTGCTCACACAGCGAAGGCCGCAAGCAGCCGCGACTGAACACACCCCAACCCCCATGCACCTTCCTCACACGAACAGATGCCATGGCGCATGTGCACACGCACACATGCGCATTACCAGATCATACTGAGACGTTGCATGAAAGGATCCTAACGGTTTTAGCAAGATCATCACTGTTAAATAATGTGTTATGTCCTCGCTATAGTGGGATGTCTATGAACGGGGGAATGAAAAATACAGTACGGCACACACTGAGTTCAAATAGATCTATATGCTTATAGAGAAGTGAAAAGAAATTCAAATTATACCCAGACGCAGACTTTAAAACCGTAAGCCAATTTGCAAGCCACTTTCATACAGTCCTCTAAGCAAATTTGATGATATCTATACAGACAGACTTTGTAGTGGCAGGTGAGAGAAGTATCAGCCCAGCTCAGTGTCTGGACCGCCTGCTGTTTTTAATCAATAACATTAGAATGCCTGGAATTGGTCACTCTACAACTGTAATCTGCTTTCATTCTGCATGCATGCTACCTTGGGATTAGAGTAAGAACCCCCCCCCACACACACACACACACACACAAACACCCATACACCACCACACATGAACACACACATACACACCCACACAACCACAAACATATATGTACACACACGCACACACACACACACCCACACACACACACACACACACACACACACACACACACACACACACATACAAACACACTCACACAGGCCTGCTCGCACACACTTGTATGTAGTAAAGACTTTGGTGTTGTGTGCCGTGTGTTCAATACCAAGGTTGTGTACCTCCACGCATGGAGGGAGAGGGGCACTGATTAATGCAAGCCCTCTGGGAGCGCCGCTCGCTGGGTTCAGAATACCAGAGTTAGTTTAGAGCCTACTGTATTGATTCACTGTTTTGCCTCATGCCTCTCCAAAATAGAGAGCAGGCAGAGCTGAAGCAGCAGAGCTGGAAGATGAGATGAAGATGGGAAAGAGAGGGAAACTGATAGAAACAGGACAGTTATGAGTATGGTAAGGTTCTAAATAAACCTTCAACTTTAGTCTGGCACGGTACCTTTTTGTTGTAGCAGTGTATCGACTTATCCAATTTACATTTATTCCAAATGGTTTGGCCTTTATAACATTCATTAGCACTATTGGAATATAAGCCTTGCATAACATGTATTCAAATATTAGCCAAACATTAGCTGAAATCTATTTAACGTTCCAATGCACTTTTAGTTTTTTCAGTATTCAATCATTAGTATATCTAATAAATGTGTTTCTAAAATGAATAACCCAAACATAAAGGTTTGTTATTATTATGAATGATTTTATTTGACTAAATCTCTGTTTTGAGTCTAATCAGGACGACATTATGAACCATTGTGAAGATATTTACCTACAATGCCCTGATTGGTTGATTAGATGGTGTAGAACCCGACCGCTTACCAATGAAAAGTCATTGGCCATTTGTGACATCACAAAGTAGGGGAAAAGTTCCATCCTACAACAGGCAAAAGGGCATTGTATTCATTTTCAGAATTTCAGAGTGTTATTTTAACTTCATAGTGTGGTAATATCATAAATAAAACATATTGTTTTTGACTGCAGTTGTACTTTAAATATAATTTATTTTCACTTTGTGGAGATACATTTCACAACATATAGGGGTCCTCAACTATGCTTATAACCCCAGTTACAAATAAACATCTATGATGTTCATGACTGTAGTATTTTGTCACTAGTTAGTCACTATTGTTCTTAACAATCATAACTGTGACATCCGCAACATTTTAAATTCGGAGTGAAGATCTCATTACATACAGTATCTCAGATGTAGTCAACTTTCTTATACTCCATTTATAATATCTCATTTGGAATTTTTATTAGAGGCCCGCTTGACAGCGTGTTTACATTTCCTGTAGCTCTCATAGGAAACACACGTCTGAAATGATCATCTAGAATGGTATGAATAATGTATTGGCCAGAGCTCCTGATGTGCTTAACGTACAATATGTCATAATGTCTGATCTACTGTTCAGCACTCATTCTAATACCTGTTCACATTATTTCATGTGGTGTCCACTTAAATATACTTAATACATGAACTGCTTTATGCATCTTCCTATTTAATACAGGCATGTTCTATTGTATCTATTTCAATGGGCCATACTACTCATGGAACACAGAGAAAACGGCACTTAATTTTTTCAAATTGCTTCCTCTGAAATGTTGAGACTGAATGTCCTAACAGTGAATAGCTGCACTGCATGCATCCACTTTCAAATGTAAAAAACCCAACCCAATTTGAATCCAATCACAACTAGGCATGCGTGTTTGGACCGGAGCGCTGACGTCGTCATGTCACAGGCTGTCCGTGCTGAGCAGCCAGACCAAAGTCAGCTGTAACCAGGTGCATAAAAGGCCTACAGCAAAATGATTCATTAACAGCCTAAAGAAAAATAAACGCATTCAAAGAAATGTCGTTATGTTAGTTCGAAACGCTTGTTTTTGCAGGCTACTTTGTTTATTTGGTCACAAAATGTCAAATAGAGGTATAACGCAAGGATAGGAACAGTAGTCAATATTTTTTTCCTTTTGTATTCTTTTATTCTTTTTATATTTGTTCTATTTCAATATAATAACAATATTTTAAACATAACACAACATATAAACAAGTATTTGTCATTAATGTACTATTACAGTATTAGAAATAGATGTATAAAAATAGTCTCTTATGCAACAGGAATTACTGACACATATGTATTGAAGAGAAAACAAATACATATAAATAAGCAGAATGGTCTGTAATTTATTTGAGCCACATTAATATAAACTGGATACGAATTAATCTAGAATAACAATTTAGAAAACCATATATATTCACATTGGAGAGAAAGCGTTTTGCAGTTATTAAGTGTAGTTATTATCCAAGCTAAATTTGATATTAAATAAAATCTCTATATAGGATAAAGTATTTGGAAGATCTAAATGAGTGACAATACTGATGTATATTTTACTGGATAATTTGTATTTTTGGTTATAGGATGGATAAAGAGGTTTCATTCTTCCTCCTCAAAAATAATTATTTGTTTCATGTATGATGCATCCTTGATTATTGTACATTTATGTGCTACATTATAGTGAAAATAGGACTATAGTTGACTATATTGTGTTGAATCAATTTCTGTGTCAAAAATAGCTTTTAAGTTTGCCACAACCTGAGGTTTCTGAAAAAAGCACCCATTACATTTATGAAAAATGTAAGGTAAAACGTGATTTTAAATAATTCCGTTTATTATTTTACCAATTATTTCACCATCGTACTCAACCTTGTCCCTAAAATGAATTATTTTGGGCAAATCTTTTGTTTTTGTGTAGTAATTTGTCATAGTACATGTTTTGTCTGAGGAAGCTTATTACGCATGAAAATCGTATTTCCTCATTTGGCCATCACAAGTGTGGCACAGTGCTAATCCCGCTGCCACTAAACAGCTCTGACAGAGGTTCATCCTCCAGCTGTTAATGCCGCCGTCTCGCCCCGACTAAAACAGAACACACAGAGATCAGGGCTAATGAGCCGCCATTACTGTTAGCCTGGCGTGTCACCTTGGCAGGTAAAATTGTCATGACGATCATATAATTGGGTCGTCAGTATGTAGGAGCCATTGTGATGCACGCACACCGCAGACACAGATTGCATTCATTATTCAGGCAGGGAGAGGGAAGACTCCATCAGGTAGCAATCTACTTCAACACCCCAGCTAGAACTGATCCGGAGCTGGCGGAAGTAAAGCCAGAATCTCACTGCACTAATTATTTGACATCAGTCACAGTCTCGTCTATCCCTCCACAATGCAACCAGTGCTGCATAATTATGAGCTAACGGGTTCAGAAATATTCCAAGGTGCCGTGACGAGTCAGCCAAGCGTCGCTACTAACTCATGCAGCCACCTCCCAAATGAACCTGCTCCCGCCACCGCTAACTGTGTTTTATTGACAGACTCAGAGAACCAGAGCATAGAGATTAATAGAAGTTCCTAGCTTGCCTAAGAGGCATCAGGTCACAGGATTCACTCATGCCAAAGCATAATGAGACTGGAGAGATGTCACAGCTTCCCATATGACACGAGAGCTGAATGAGGACACGGCTGTGACCACATCACCAGTTTCCACTTCAACCTTAACTTGGGTCAGATATTTTGACCGTACACTCCTCGGTAGTAGGATACAGTGGCATGAGTCACGCAGGTCCAAGCAAGCACAGATCACAGTGTAACCCTACCTGCAGTCAGAGCCATTAGGGTCTGTGTGTCGTTAGGTGTGGTGTAGAATAGATGGACGGACACAGCATGTCCTTCTCAGCAACACAGAAGTAAGTCATGGATTCAACATACCCAACGCCGCTGTAATGCCACTAAAGAACAGGATGTCACAATGCAAGGCCGACTCAGTTCAGCTCAGATCCCAAATCCAACATGTCCGCAGGCCCACACTGAGGAGGAAAGAAGTGTCTCCATTTTCTCTCAGCTAAAATGCAACTCACTCAGGTAAGAAAACCCCAAATCATCAAGCAAGAGGTTCAGGAGAGGAATATTGGGTGTCTGGTTGCGTGCTCTTGTGATATTTGTGAGCCAAGGCATTGAAGATGCAGCTTTTCTTTCCTAATTCTGTCGACTTGGAGCTTTGATGCCCCCCAACTGTGCACAGTATGGTCTTTGAACCAAGGGAAGAAACTCTCAGATTTAAAAAAATGGATAAAAGCCATGGGAAACTAAAACTAGGCACAGAAGCGCAAATAATGTTGCCCCGTTCAGTTCGATTGGTGTGCAGTTCACCTGTCGATACACCGCACAAATAAGCAATGTTTTGTTTAGACTAACCTCCCTGATTGCAGTTTTAATTTAGATAAACTTACAGTTACTTGGAAATACAGTGCCGATAAAAAAAGGGAATTCTTGAACAGTGTAGACTTATTCCAAAGATTGATGTATTTTCTCAAATTATTGAGATGTTTGAACAAAATACTTTTATTTTAACAAAATGCACATGCACCATATTTGCTCTGTGTAATTATTATTACTACAACCGGAACCGAGTAACCTGAGGGAAAACATCAGAGTCCAGTTTTTTATTTTCAATATGTTTTAATTGCAAATAGGCTTTTAAAAACGAATTACGGTATTTTTTTAACATAAAAAAAGGTACTGAAAATACATACGATGGAAATGTTTTGAATTAGGATTTCTAATTCAAAACATTCACATTCAAATATCGGATGCAAGTCTTGATACAATGAGCAAGATTGTTTTACCATAGAGTTACGATTTAAATGCAATATATGCAATATAATGCAATATATGACCTCATTAAAATCATTATGTAGTCATACAAAAGGCTGCAATAACCTGGACAATTCATTTGGTCTCATGTGTTTGGTGAAGGGCTTAATAAAAACAACAACACACACACACACAAACACACAGAATCAGTACAGCATTTAAAGTACAGCACATGGCTTTTCTATTAGACATTTAGGGGCATGTGCACACAGAATCTCCGGCTACCACTGAAAAAGCTGTAGAGTAGAACCTCACTCAGTTCAATGGCTCTATAGAGCTCAGCCATCTTAAAAAAGACAAAACACCTACAACCACGTCGACGTTTAGAGGCTTTCTTCTGTGTGCGATACCCAAGTTACACGAGACCTGGTGAGAAACTAAACCAATAAGAGCATAATGCACTTTGTTGGAAAGCCCTAATGTTATGCAAATTGCTTTGGGCTGAGGGGCTCGGAGTATTTTTCTGGCCGAGGAGCCCATAACCTCCATTACTAGCGGATTAGGCAAATGTTGATGTTCTAGCAACTCCTTGGACACTGGTCCTCAGCCCGAACTCTAATCCTGTGATCGAGTCTCCTCATCAGAGATGTTTCTCAACCAAAGGTCTGAGACAGTCTGAGTCACTGTTTTCTTTCTCTTTTCTTTTTTTCATTCAGCAAATGGAGCCATTTGTTAAAAATCTTTGAGACCTTTTGTTTCAGTTTTCGTCTGGCTTAGCCTACTCTTTCTCTCACTCTCCCTTCTCAAATACCTACAGCACAATGTGGCTAGCGACGATTCTTCAAAAGTCCCTTACTATTTGCATTTATTTGTTCAGAGATTTACTGGTGCATATATGCACATATTTATCCACTTGGGTGTTGATTTATGAGGTGTTTAGAGTTCTCCATGTTAATTTGTTTTGTATTTCATCCATCCTGGGATTGTTTGTGGTGTCAAACATGTCTTCTTCTGTGAGATGCAGAGGTTTTTCTTGCATTGTTATTTATTGTCCATAGATATAAAAAAAATGCATACAACGAAAAATTGTTTAACTCTATCTGTGGGCCATTAGCGTAGCCAGATCTGGGGTCTGTTATTCTGTTGGAGCTGTGAAACATGAGGTGATTACTTTCTCGGCACAGCCACTTTTTGTTGCTGTCTCGACTCAGTGGGCGGTTTTAATTTGTATTCATTTACATTGTGTGAGAGAACAGATACATTAAGATGTTTCCCTTGAAAAACTGCTGGGTTTATTGGGCTTTGCCTTGTTTATTACAAAGCTGTGATTTTTAGCTATTATTTATTAATTATAGTAATAACCAATTCAGCACATGTAATATATTGAGGAGTACTGTATGTTCAGTATTTTATGCTGACAGAAAGACTTGTTAAAATGATTTATTTCAAAATAATGTCACCAGAGAATTCAATCCAAAATTGAAAAAAATATATAGAAATTTTTTTTACAGATAAACTGGATAATAATAAATTTACCAAATGTCATCTTATGAGACCTTTGCGTGAACAAACACGGAAATAAATCATATAAATCTGCCAATATGTGTGAGACCACAGAATTGGAATGATGGTATTGTATTAATAAATGTATCAATGCATTGTATTTATCCCGTTCTATGAATGAGAACCAGTGAGCTTCGAGCTGTGCAGCCACTGTTCCATATACAATATCCTAGATGGGCATCTAATACTTGTACATGAGTCACCAGCCGGGTCTCTCCCCAGACCTGATAATGTGACCATTCAGAATCCAAGCTTCACAGCGACTGTGTCAGGGCTCAGACCTTGGTAACCTAGCTGCCCAGTGAGCCTGGGCCTCACACACCCTGCTGCTGACCAGACAGATTAATGGGAGAGAGGACAAGGTCTGGAGAATAACACTGAGACCGACGGAAACAATTACCTTCAGTGAAACTGCAGAAAGAAATGCAATACTGGCAATAAACTGTATTACGGTGGCATAGGAACGGATCCGCTGATATACAATATCCGAGAGAAGGCCGCAACAACTGGTGTTTGAAATGAGACCTAGGAAATGCCAAAAAATAAGACAGGACTTTAAATATTACAGTGTCGCTTAGGTAAAACGTGACCCCTGGTCTCAACGCGAGGAAGCCTATTTGATGAATATATGGGGGAATTAGCCCACAGAGAGGAAGCAACATGTCGATTTTAAAACATAGACTAAAACCACCACACCTCCGTACCTGGAATTGCTGCTGCATATCAAGGAGAGGGCAGTAAAAATGGACATATGATGTATCGTCATGGCAGTATGCTCATAATTAGTAGCTATTAGTCTGTGTAGACTGGCCCCAGCAACCTCGGCCAGCCCTGCTGGAGGTGCTCCTCTGGTGGACATTGTACTCATTATCATGTTGTTAGTCAGCGACGACAAGCCCTTTGCATTCAATTACAATGTGTCATCAAATACCTCTGTTTCCAAGTCTCTTCACTTCTCTAGAAAGTGAAGCAGACCTCCAACGTTTAAACTACTTTAAAACAGATTTTGGTGGTTTCAGTTCTGGCACTGGATTCTGAAAGGACAAGGTTTAGAGTCCAGACTGGGTCAACTGCTTATAATACAGCACTCATCCCATATAAGGGGACATAAAGTCATTGGACAGAGGGTACAATCATCCCATATAAGGGGATATAAAGTTATTGGACAGAGGTTACAATCATCCCATATAAGGGGATATAAAGTCATTGGACAGAGGGTACAATCTTCCCATATAAGAGGACATAAAGTTATTGGACAGAGGGTACAATCATCCCATATAAGAGGACATAAAGTCATTGGACAGAGGGTGCAATCATCCCATATAAGGGGATATAAAGTTATTGGACAAAGTCACTATATGTGCATTCAAGTAGTCAACGGTTTTGCATGTGGTTCTTTAGTCCTACAATACAATTATACATAGTAGGTCATACTTCTGTCGGTGTTGTTTGATCGCAAATCGAACTCTTGTTCTCCCCTCCTCAATTTCTCCATGTGGAATTTGAATCACAGCTCTGTCTTATCACATTAAATCCCAATCTTTGCTTTGGCAGAGCTGTAGATTATGGCAAGCCATCTCCATAAGCATATCCATTCTGCCTTTTCCGCACACTGCTCTTCAAGCTAAGAAATAACGGGCATAGACGTGTGAAAAGACATGCTCACTCACCCTAACATCTCAGATAGCTTTGAAGGCATCTGTGGGAGTCACTACAGTTCGATGAGACATATATAAATAAAAGGCAAATCATGAAATTTCTCATTTAGGACACATCCTACAACAACTAGTAGGTCCAGTTCAAAGGCTATGCGATTATGTGATTCTGTTCTAGAAATCTGTGACCAAAAACAAAACTTTTATCTACATTAACACGTCTGCAGTCAATTTTGTCCAAATACTTATGGTTCCTGAATGTGGAGACAACATACATAAAGTTTTGTATTTTTTAATATCTTTGGATGGAAAAATAAAATTGAATCTGGTAGTCTTAACTGTATCCAGAGAGCAAAAACACACAATGCATTGTGCTAGCACTTTGAACCTAACTTTACACCTGAATATTTTACAGAGCTATATAAGAGCCACAGAGTCCCTGCTTGACGGAACAAATTATGTGTAACAACTTGAGAGTGGGGTCATGGATGGTGGACATGCTGTCCGGTTTCAGAACACAACAGCATTTCTCTTCTAAGAGCCTGCCTGCTGCAACACTAGCCCTGTACCTCTTATCATCCCCCTATCCTAACCTCTTCTAGTCCTCCTCTGACAGCTGCTGAGTGCCTGCATTCCAGAACCATTTCAGAACACAGAGACGGTGACATCACACCGCCTCCCGCCATAGTGTATCAATCGGCTCATTGACTGACAGTCATGTTTATAGAGAAACATTGGAAAAGGGGCTGACAACACACGAATACCTGTGTTAGATACAAATGCACAACATTAAATGTTGTCTGTCACAGTGAACAGAAGGAGAAATTCTTCACCATGCGCATATTCATCAGGATTTCATTATAAGCTTCCTAGCTATAAAAAAATCCATATGCTATTTATACTGTATGCCAGTTGATATATTACAAAATATAGAAATACAGAGTATGATGACAGCTAGCAGCAGGCAAAGGCACCCGGAAAAGGTGAAATATTACTGCCTCGGTGGCTTTAAATAGTCTCAGTCACAGAGAACATCTGTCTGTTACAAGCCACCAGCCTCAGTCTGTATTAGGCCATGTTCAGCTGGGATGCCTGTGGCTGTGGCACCACACCCAGGTAATCAGTTCCTATGAGCCAACTTGCTATGGGAAGGGAAGCCATTCCCAGAGTTGTTGGATTTCAGCTTTCAGTATGCTACACGTGGTTACGAGAGGATGCATTTACAGTCACCTTCTGCCCCTTCTGGAGTCAGTGGAAGAACAATGATCTCTTTCTCCCAGGGAGGCGTGTAGAGAGGTTGTAGAATGCGGAGATAGAGAGCTCTGTTTCCCCTCGGGAATGAACACCCTGACTGGTTATGATGCAACACAATCAGGTTGCACATGAAAATGGCCAAATGAATGGAGGGAAATGTAAAACCTGGTTCTGACTGTACTTGAATACACAGTGAAAACCCATAGGAAAGCTGTCACTGCCTGCTGTGTAGTCATTTACCAAAGTTTGTTCTTTTCCGGGATTATCTTTACTTGTAATTACATTTTGTCTGTAGTGTGTAGTTGAGTTGCAGACGACATTTTGGGTTTTACATTTTGAAACAAAAAACGAATGATAATAATAGAAAATAAATGTTTTTCACTGAGACGTTTTTGGATTTTGTTGACAAATATATGTGGAAGACGATAGATGGCCATGGCTGAGACAGGTCTATTCTTACCTCTCTCTCGTCTTCAGAACTAGTCTAATCCCCAAGGCGACAGAGAACGGGGGACTGTTCACTGTAGCAGGAGGAACACCAGATAGTCGGAAGGCTACAAAAGGAGAAACAGAAATAGAGGAGAGGGAGACCAGACAAAGGTATACACAGGAGGAGCCGCAGGAACTTAGTTAACGTTCCTTTGTTCCAAATACTCCTGTTTTAAATGACTCTTCCTAAATGTGTTCCGGTTTGTGAGGTGTGTGACGGTGTTCTCCTCCGCGGGATCCCTGAGCAGTTTCAGTGAATGAAAGAGGGCCTGTATTTCCATGCGCATTCTGATGACTCTGCAGCTGCACTGAGCAGAGAAGGGGGCTGCCTTCTGCCTGCTGGTAGATAGCTGTTTGTACTACATTATGCTGAAATGTCATTTTTGATGAAGACACAAGGCATTTGTGAATCCCTCATGAAACATTTTCTGACACCGTAAGAATTTTCAAGTGTTTTTTGTCTTAAATGCAAATTATTATTTATATATTTTTTAACATATTTATATTATTATAATAATTATTACGCATATTATAAATATTATAGCACCATTAAGGAATGTCATCAAATATCCTAAAAGCTACCTAAAATAGTACTTTATGGATGGATGCGTTGCCTGAATTAACAAAGTATTTCTTTCAACATCACTTTCAGTAGGTAAACCAGAGGTGCAGCATATATGATGGATAAGACCAAACAGTGTGTTTCAAATCACACTGAGCACAGAGGAGAGATCAGATTACCTCCCCGAACCATGGAGATCATCTGTCTCTCAATTGTCACAGTATTCCCAATTACGTGCATTTCTTTGAACAAACTCCCATGGTCCGTGGTCAAAAGGAGTGTAGTATATAATGAAAAGGTGCCATTTGGGACTCGGGATCATTTCACTAGGGTTTAGTAACTAATTATGTTACTGTCTGGGAGGGAGGCTACTCTTCGGTTTTCATCTCATTACAGATTAATGAAACCACTCACCTGCAAATGTCCTGAACCAAAGAGACTGATATATAAATGCACAGTGATTTGTGACGATACACTGGTCAATCAAAATTGAGTCAAATTAGTTGAACGTGTTACAGTAAATGGTGAGAACATATTAAATAATAGGTTATATTGCCATGGATTATACGTAACACAGTCTTAGATGCAATCAGAATGTCAATATGATTTTGAACAAAACAAGATTCACAATCACAACAAAATAAAAATATGTCCTTTTTTTCCTACGACAAACAGAAGGTAAAGAAGCGAGCAAATCACAACTGTTTAAGGATTCTTTCAGAGGATGAACGGTGCTGAATAAAGTGGGTGTATAGATATCGTATCTGCTCAATTCCCAAAATAGAAAGATGTTAGATGCATCATGAGACCTGGTTCTTCTCTTATCAGAATTCCCTTGTATGATGTTATGCAAATAATCTGAATGGTATTAGACCTCGCTTGACTGTACAGTCCTCATCCTGCAGTTTTGTGCCAAGATTTCAAACACATGCCTGTAGGCCACTATGCTTTACTCCGCCCTGAGAGTTCTGCACCTAACCTACAGGGCTTTGACACGGCACATTTCCACATCACCAAGAAAAAATACTGGGATTTATTCACAAATATAGATTGAATGCATTGATTTAGTTTTTGAACTAGATCTTTGTCCTTTGCATCCCAGAGTTCATAAGTGAGAAAATGAAAGCATCTGTGCCAACATGTTGTTGTTGTTATGTCTGTGTGTGTGTGTGTGTGTGTGTGTGTGTGTGTGTTTGGGCGTGTGTGTGTGTGTGCGCGTGTCTTTGTGTGTGCATGTATTCAATTCCAAATTCAGATTGTGTCAGTATATAGTGCATAAAACATATTTGTGATGCCCAGTACGGTTAAAATAAAAGGAAATTGAAATATGGTTATTGTTGATTCGCTCAGCTCCTCCAATATCCCCTATGCAGCTTTTCTGAACAAAGGAAGAGACTAATTGGTTTGGGTGTAGATTTTAATTTACAAGTGAGCTGTTTTCTGCTCTATCTTTCAAATAGGCTGATAGATCAAGGGAGTTGAAGTTAGGCCCCTTTTAATTGATTAGCTACCTAGAACCCATGAACTCTAGAATGTTCTAAAGCAGGGTGATGTTGGTGCAAGTAGCGGTAGTGGTTTTAGTAGTAGCATTGGTGGTAGTAGTAGTGGTGGTTGTAGTAGTAGTGATGGTAGTGGTAGTAGTAGTGGTGGTGGTGGAAGTAGTGGTGGTGTTAGTTGTAGTAGTAGTAGTAGTAGTGGGGGCAGTAGTAGTAGTAGTGGTGGTAGTGGTGGAGGTAGTA
>JACXGJ010009669.1:0-23765 GCA_016801105.1 Esox niger | reverse complement strand
AGAGAGAGAGAGAGAGAGAGAGAGAAAGAGGTACAGAGAGAGAGAGAGAGAGAGAGAGAAAGAGGGGTACAGAGAGAGAGAGAGAGAGAGAGAGAGAGAAAGAGGGGTACAGAGAGAGAGAAAGAGGGGTATAGAGAAAAAGAGAGAGAGAGAGAGAGAGAGAGAGAGGTAGAGAGAGGGAGGTAGAGAGAGGGAGAGAGTGCGAGCGTCTCCTTTTGTTGGTTCCATGTAACGCCTTGCCTGTTCATGAGTTCAAACACTGTCTCCTCAGACAATCACATTTCCTAGAGAAGAATTAACGTAGGGTGCAGAGACCATCAGCTGTTTGGAGTAGCACATCTGTTCCTGTGTGCGTGTGTGCATGTGTGTGACCAACGGCAAGACAGAGTGTGCTTTTTGTGTGGAAGTGGGAAAAAGGGGAAAGGGAGGGAGGGGGGAGTGAGAGAGAGAGAGAGACCGTTTTAAGCGAGTCACAGTTTAATTTGTCTATTGTTCAGTTGAAACCAAGGCTCTTCAGACCCACAAAGGCATGAAAAAACCCAGGCAGCATGGGCTATTAAGCAAGGAAAAGGAAAAACAAAATTGTACTCGGGTTCCAGTTTTCCGTCTTTTTACTCATGAAGAATCGGGCCTGTTTGTTCAGAGAGCTACATTGGAGCACCATTAGAATACGATCCTTGATACATTTGCCGTGGGAAAGCGGGATCCTAGTGGTATGTTTGGGAGGTGTCGATGTCAAACACGTCAGTTAATAAGAGGACATGCACAGCACGTCGACAGAGGGGCTTGAAGCGTGGTTTGTGGTTGGCCTTGATGGTTCAATGCATTATGGATTAAGAGGAAAATGAGACACAAGACACATACGAGTGTACAGGAGAGGGGGAGAGCGAGAGAGACAAATAAAATCACATTTAGCCTAATTCACGGCTGGCTCGCGATGAGCCTGACGCAATCTCCCCAGATTCACCAGAGGCCAGGCAAATCTCCACTTGACCCAATGGAGAGCATCCAGTTGGAGCATTAGTTAGGGGCTACACGTAGAGAGAGCAGGGGGAGAGAGGGCGCCGAGGCAGGGACCTAAATTCTATTTCCCCCCCTTGGGACTGGGGGACATGCCCAAGCTCCAGGGATCCATCGCCAACAGATGAACGGTACTCTTTCCCTGCATCATCCTGCCCAATCAGCCAAGGGTTTATGCAGGTCTTCTCTCTCGAAATTCCAAAAACGGTCACAGCAGTTTACAAGCATGCATGTCCGTATTCATAATGCCTGTCATTAGCGCGCAAATTAACGGCAGAGACGTCGTCGTTGGCCCCACCTGCCCCAGTGCAACATCCATCAACAATAAACAATTGGCAATTGAATATGATTCTGTGGAAAAGGCCACATTAGAAGACTGGATTAAAGCTGATGTTGGCCTGGGTCTGTTGCAGAGCGGTCAACTGATGGTGAGACAAAGCGCTTTAGGCAGGCAGAGAGAGAGCCCAAAAATAGACTGTCATCCGCCACGACGGCCCGGGCCCTGTATTAACCGAGTCACATCAGCAAATGTGTCCATCGCAATCAGACTCTAAAAGGAGTTGACATCCCCTCGCTGCGACTGCAACCCTAGCTAGCTCGGCGTGGATACTTTAGCTGCTAGCTAATCCACTCAGGGTTCGTTCGGCTTGTTTCCGGAATCCAACTGCAGCGTGGCACACAAAAGCCGCGACATGACATTTAACTGACCCTGTACATGCGAAGAAAAAAGCTGAAAAAAAACTAGCGCCAGCTACATTTTAAAGAGCTACATTGAACAGTGATCCAGGGACAGAGGCAGAGCAGCAGAGATAAGCACAGTCTTCTTGTCAGAAGTCTAACAAATACCATTAATGTCTCGTTTTCTCTGTCTGCTGATGGGTGAAAACAATGTGGTGTAAGGCAGCTCCATACTAGTCTGGCTTTCAGATCAGCCAGCTGACCCGCTCCCTGTCAGATGAAAAAAGGGACAGCTTCAGTACAACAGGCATCTAATAAACAAGTCATGTACAGTCATTGGCAAAGCCTCTTTCACCAGAAGTGATGACAGACATGACTGCCTATTGAAC
Organism: Esox niger; assembly: GCA_016801105.1. NCBI lineage: Eukaryota > Metazoa > Chordata > Actinopteri > Esociformes > Esocidae > Esox > Esox niger. The sequence continues at coordinate 21,678 of JACXGJ010009669.1, read as the reverse complement.
TGCATGGCCTTGTGGTGGGGGGCAGGGGGAGCTCAGTCACAGGCAGCTTTGGTAGTATATGGGGGACAGATGCACAAGGGGGGGTTAGAGTATTCAAGGGGGGGTTGGAGATGGACTCACAGGTCGCAGCTGCCGTCCGCACCCCCCATACCCCTCCACCAGAAGATCCGAGAAGGCGTATTTTGTACTGGAAAGGCTGCAATTAAGTTGCTTGCTAGCGCTGCGCCCCACGCCCAGTCAGCGTAGGACGATGTGCCAAGAATGCCTCTCTCGTGACTGAGGGGGTTGTACACGGCTAAGCGCCTCAAAGAAACAACGCATCAGGAGGAGAGCATATGTATACTATGAGCAACTTGGACCAGACATTTTTGTTTTTATTATTAGGTTTGTCTAGATCAAACAGGTAAATTAGACAACAGTGAGTTAACCGGATACTGTGCAGATCTAACGCTCTTTGTCTAGTGAAAGCTCGCCGAAGCTCCAAGTTTCCTAGAAGTCAAATGTCAACAAGAACGAGGTGTGTTTGGTAGGGGGGGGCGAGGTCACTGGGACGTAATCCATGACTTAACCTCAGCGACTGCGGCATGCCTTGATTTGTATACCAATCAAGATAGCGACCCTGGCACAGGGTGACATCGTGGTCCACAGCTTCAGTAGACTGTGCGGCGTGCGAAGCAGGGATTTGACCAGGGCAGCTGGTGGACCACGATGAGCCACGAACAGATGTACTCACATGTCCCAGTGACTCCTTCCCTCCTTTCTACAGTCAGACATCCAAGAGGCAGGAGCACCACTTTCCACCAGACTGTGCCAGGCCGGGGGATGAGGAGAGAGCAAAGGGATGGAACGTCTCGGAGCGACGGCTGGGCCTCCAGGCCTCATTGGAAACTGACAGTGGAGCGGCTTATTAGGAGGGAGGGAGAGGCATCTAAGCGTGAAGCAGGCTTCAAAACCTGACCCGACAAAGCACATCTGAATTTGTCTGAACACACACACACACACACGCCTTTGATTAGGCTGACAGGGTAGATAGCCAGACGCTCCCTAGTCTGGTTAACAAACAGAGAGTAGTCAGAGACGATGGTCACTTAGCACATGACTAATCCATTTCAGATTGAGAATGCATCTCTTGGCTACAACGTACTCAAACAGCATTGCTCGGCAATTATATGAACCTAGCACTTGTGCTAAGACCCCTTTTAACCAGAGTATGTGCACGTTTCCAAACCCAGCGGTCAGGTACAAAGTGGTCTAATCACCTGTCTGTTGCGTGGCAGTAACAGGGAATGTGGTCAATATTCATAATTTAATATAGCGGGTCTAGCAGAGTAATCTGGTTAGCCAGTGTCTGTCCCCACTGCATCCCGAATGACATCTGAGCGCACAGCTTCAGACCATAGTGGGTACAGGGAACAGGGTGCCATTCATCACGAAACACCCCTGCGCCTGCTTTCACAAGACCGGCTCTAGTCCCTCAGCGCTCGCCGTCTTTCCTAATCATCGCTTAAGAGACCCACAGGACTGTGTCTTGCTCGGAGATGGATAGGAATGTAAAGCAATGGACAAGAAGAGCGGAAAATAACTCTCCTCGTCATCCGAGACGGCATTCTTGCATTAGCCATGTTAAACCCCATCGGTGTCCAAAATTACACTAATACCTAGATGGCAGCCCATTCCCTTTAGAGTGCACTCCTTTTGACCAGAGCAGCCCATGGGCCCGGTCCGAAGTAGTGCACTCTATAGGGAATCAGGTGCCATTTGGGGCCAAGCCCAGATCAGTGCAGAATATTAAGCTTGACAGTGCAATGCTTTAATATTTGATAGGCTTCGCTATAGCCTTGGCGCGCGTTTGTGTTCACACACACACACAGGCAAATTGCAGCTGCATCGCTAGACTATAACTGCAACTCTCTCAATCCCCCATGCATCCATCTGTCCACTAAAAACGGTTTTCAAACGTAGGGCTTTCTTATTTAGAGAGACAAAGAGAGAAAGTCGAGGCGGCAGCGGAGGGAAGACGATAAGTTCAAGGTTTTCAGGTGAGACACACGGGGGAGTTGTGTTGCACCACATGAGGAGGAGGAGGTGGGGAGGAGACTCGCAACAGGTTGTCCTTGCCACCAATTCAGGGAGCAAAGCCTAAAGGGCCTTTTACACAGGAAGCACACAGGATGTCAGTTGACAGGCATTGGGGGAAGGTAGGCAAGACTTTGGCTGTCGTGTTTTAGCTTTAACCTCGTGCTACCAAGACATCACACAAACCGGGGCTTGTTTAACCGACATGCAGTACCTTCAGAAACTTTTCAGGCCTCAACACTTTCTACACATTTTGATTTACCATTGAATGACTTAATATAATTGATTAAATAACTTTTGTCATCAACCTGTACACAGTTCCCCATAATGACAAAGTGAAAACACAGTTTTAGAAATTTTATAAAATATCTTGTGTAAATAAGTTCAGACTCTTTGCCATGACACTCCACACTGAGCCCAGATACATCCTATGTCCGTTGATAATCCTGAAGGAGTCTCTGTAACTTGATTTAGAAAGACTTACACCTGTCAATAAGGTCCCACACTTCACAGTGCATGTCCCAGCAAAAACCAAGCCATGAAGTCCAATAACCTATCTTTATTCTAAATTATTTTGTGGATAGATTTGGGAAGGTTATAAATAAATTGCTATGTAGCTAAATGTCCCCAGGAGCACAGTGAGCTCCATGGATGGTTGGAACCACCAAGCAAAATAGGCCTCGTTCAGTGACTGAAGCCCTCCTGAATAAAAGACATATGACTGAAGAGCATGAGGAAAACTTATTTGGACTGATGATACTCAATCCAAATTATTACACCTGAATGCCAAGCACTGTTTGGCAAAAACAAGGTACCGCTCATCACACCCAGTGGTGGTGGGGGCATCATGATATGGGGATGCATCTCAGCCATAGCACAGTCTTTGAACCAATTGAACATTACAGTGAACAAATATTGACGATGAAATTTGACAGAGCATAAGAGGATCTAAAAAAAAAACATTTGAGAAACTGTCCAAATCCAGGTATGCAGAACTGGTAGAGGCATTCCCAAGAAGACTTGATGCTGTGATCAATGCCAAAGGTGCTTCTAGGAGGTATGAATGTTTTATTTCAAGAAATTCAGACAGATTTTTAAGTGTGTGTTTTTGCTTTGTCATTATGGGGTATAGTGTGTACATTGATCATAGAATACTTTCCAGAGGCACTGCACGCTCACTTACCAACACATGAAAGAAATTACACTTACAATCTACACATCGACAACAACAAAGATCTGTCTGGAAAATCTTTACTGCTAAACATTTAGAAATGAGGCTTGCTGTTTATGGGCATTGTATATTGGCGTTCTCCAACATGGACATGGTAGCCCTTAGGCTCATCAGTTAAACATTAACACAGAATCCATTTGAGAAAACAATGATTCAACTGCAGGCCCACATTAGAGTGTTTAAGGCAAGGATACAAAGCAGGTAAACTTATTCCATTTGACACGGCAATGACCCATACTGGGTCAAGGAAGTGTAGAGGGGATATGGGACTGGGCAGTTCAACGAGAGAATCAATTGTCATATTACAGCTGGCAAAAAAGAGGTAGAGGGGAGTGAGACATGTGTCCTTGGAGCACTGTTATCAGTGCTAATTAGAATGCACCCAGATCCTCTCGGGTCACAAGCTGGCCTTTGCTAGCTCCGCTCATAGAGGCTGACTTGTAGCCGCTATTAAACTAGCCTGTCAGGATTACATTAAGACAGAAAGTGTCATTAGCCTTAAAGTTGAGGTGAACGGAGGTGAGCACACCCATATTAGAGATGGCATGTTTATTGCCTTTTTATTGTTTAATTTGTTTATTGACCACTCCACCTGCTTTGGCGATGTAAACATCTGTTTCCTCAGCCAGTAAAGCCATTTGAATGGAACCTACAAAACAGTTAACCTATATCCCTGTCTTTACCATGAGTCTATATACAGTGCAGTGTCATAACCGGTCCTGGTTAGGAGGCTGTCAGGATACCAGTGCTGCAATACACCTCTGTGTTGAGGCCAGGAAACAAAACACAATGCATACTAGGTGTCAGATAGCCTAGCAATCAAGAGCAGTTTGCCAGTATACCAAAGGTTGCAGGTTTAACCACCCAAGCCGAAACGGTTAAAAAAGTAATTGTGTAGTTGAGCAAGGCACAAGATTATCGGCTAAATACCCTACAACCAAAACCCGGGAAGCCATCCTCCGCCAGTGTTGGGGAACGTTAATGACAGTTAGTAGTTACAGTTCCTGTAAAGTAACTAGTTACAGTACTTAGTTACTTGCTGTATAAAGTAAGGCTTTACATTACTTAGTATGTTTATGATAAGACATTTAAGTTCATAATCACTTTTAATGGCTTATCGTCTAATTACATAGTCAGGTATTGCATATTTAGTGTCAGTCACCAGCATTATCAATCTTAAGTTATTATACAGTAACAGTAACCAATCCTATTAGCTCAAGTAATCATATATCATAATGAGAAACAATATCTGCATTTAGTTCTTTAATTAAGAATCTCTTAGAAAACAATAATTTATTTTGTATTGCAAGTGCAACCAAATTTTCAGGACATTCAACAGCCTATATGTACAGACTTCGATCCTCGATAGATCTATTGCAGTGAACAACAAACTGGGAAATAAAAGTTGTGGCCTTGTACACTGATAAACATACCTTCTCGAAAATAGAAATTAGAGGCATTGCAGTTTGAAATCTTTTTGCAATAATGTGCATAATCCATTAATGTCTGATCACTTTATTCAAAAGGTGAAAAATAACTAAATATGCTTTGAAATGATTCTGAAAAATTGCAATTAAAAACAGAACATGTATATTGATATTCATTTGCCATCAACTTTGGTTGGGACTGAACTTCGGTTGTTCAATAGGCAAGAGATTCCACCAAAACATAACAGCAACCCCGGTGATTGGTTATATGCCAGGGTAATAATGATGTAGTAGAAATAGTAAACTGCTTCCCAAGCCTATATTTCGCAGCTCAGCCTTCCACAGCACAAATCGAAATGAATGGGAGCGTTGTTTTAGTGTAACATGAACTTTAACAAGGAGCTGCCATCCTTTGTTGCCACTTGTACTGGAAAAAATAAACACAATGTAAATCTACTGAGGGGAATTGAGTATTTATTGAAAAAATAACTGGTTAGGGCATTGAATGCATTGCTAAGATCACAATACTTTCGGGGCTCAGACTACTCGAAGTTACTCGTTACAGTTAAAAAGTAGTCTGACTACTGTAACTGTTACGTTGTAAGGCGTTACCCCCAACACTGCACTGCACTCTCCACACAGGTATATGTGTGGATCTGTCTCACACCTCCAGTAATAACTCGCTAATCTTTCTTTCCCCACAGTCACTTTCTAATGAAGCCAAAAATTGATAAACCTAAAAATAGAGTAGTACAATTTTCTGGGGGTAAAGTGTGTGTTAAATCAGTGTGAAATGGCTAGCTCGTTAGCATAGTGAGCTGGTAGCATTTTAATCTGCGATTAAACTTGCTCTGAGACATTATGCTTTGCAGGGGCCACAGCATTTGTCTTGCGACAGAAACAACAGTTTGTGGCTGAATGTTACTGATGCGTTCAAACGACCATTGATTTGAGCCTTGTATTGGGTGGTCAGAAAGTGGAGTATGCAACACTGTTTCATAGCCACCGTGTGAACATCACTTAGACAAGATTGATATACCAGGTTTATGCCCTAATGGTCCAAACAAACATCACTATAATTTTATCAGCAAGAGTCATTTTGGTTCACTTCAGGATTTAATTTTGGCCACAGAACAAAAACTTTTACTGGTATTTTGGCTATTGGCATATTTACACCTGACAAGTGGGCATTTCTCCAGGTGGACAAAATGTTTTAATACTTTAGTTAAAACTAATATCATCCTAGCCTTGTCTTTCGAGTAGGGAACTGTATGTATGGGAGGGACATGTAGTGGAACACAGAGTTGTGACAATCTGGGAGGAAACAGACATTAAGGATGCTACTCTTAGGCCTTATTCACCTCCATCCCAAACGGTTGAAGGAGAGTCCAAAAAAGAATAATAGCCATGACAGGTCCATGAGGAAAAGGGGGGAAAAACAGCTGCAGTGGAAAAGCTCTCTCCCTCTCTAACTTGTCTTTTGTCTCTCGTACCTATCTTTAAAGTTTATTCACACCCAGATTATCAAAAGCCTTCCACAGAGCACTCAGTGTGTAGTGATTAGGCATGTTGCCAGAGCTTACACCTCCCCTTCTGATGGTGGCTCTGCCTGCCTGGGAAAGACTTACAGCTGCCAGTGAGCCAGTGTCCCATAGGGATCTGGTCAAAAGTTGTGTACTATACAAGGGATAGTGGGCCATTTGAGCTGTAGGCCCCCAGCCTCTTTCTTCCCTCTCTGACAACCACGAGTCAGCTGCTGGGTCCTAACCCTATGCATATACACACACACACACACACGCACACAAACACGCACACAAACACGCACACAAACACGCACACAAACACGCACACGCACGTTTGTACAGCTAACCCGAACCCTAACTCTAACCCAGCTTAATTCTTACTTTAATCCTAACCTTAACCTAACCCTAATCTAACCCTAACCCTAACCTCAATAAAGTAACATTTATGCCTAAACTTTACCTAGGTATAATACCTAACCTTAGCCCTAAACTTAACCAACAATGCCTGGACCTTAAAGAAACCCCAATTCTAACTCTATAATTAATTGTAAGTTTGACCCTAAACCTAAACCCTGAGCCAGAAATTGACTTTTGCCTCAAGGGGACCGACAAAAGGTCATTTGCTCCCTATGAGTATAGTTAGACCTAAAACACACATACAACAGTAGCTGACTGCCTCACATAAGAGGAAGCATACTTAACTGGATGTGTTTCAAGAGCTTCAAAATGACTGCCGGCTGACTGATCTAAAATATAGTAATGAGGTGATTTGTAGATCAGTCAGTCACAATTTATCCACCATGCACTGCATTTCTGATTCTCTAACACAGACCCCAACAAAGGGAGGCAGGAAGACGGACATTCATAGGATCATGTACATGCCTATTACATACAAAGATATTTACTAAGTAATGCATGCAACCAAAGAGCAGCTTTTGAACCAGCCAAAATAGAATGTGGGATAAACAGTGACAATCCAAATACACCCGATTACCTGGAGGACTTGAGTAGTAACAGCCCTAAATGTCCTGGTAAGTTGTGTACTACATTATGAATAGGGTACAAGTTAGGATAGACAGGATGTCTGAATATTCTATAGAAAAACATAATGTGTAGTGTGTAGGTTAGGATGCACATTTGAGTTACATTTTAGGATATTGTAACAAATTAAACATCTAACTTGATGCAATAACAATTGGCTTGACCAAGACAGCAGTTTCAACAACTAGATAGTCATGCATCCCACAGCAAACAGAAGGCTTAGTTGCAACTGGGAGGCCAAACTTTCAGTTCATAGCTACTTCCCTCTCAGAGCTAAAGACATACAGATGAGCTTGATGACCTATTTGACAGGTTTACTATAGGTTGAGGAAGCATATAGACTTAGTTGGAGCACTGAAAATTCTGTTTCCTGAATTCAAGGCAACGGTTATTTATTTAAATAGAAAATAAATACCTGACAGACAAAAGAAATTGCAATGCTCACCTCACAACCAGAAAATACAAGACTTAGAAATCAAGTATACTAATTCTGGTACGTCATGACCTCACATAGCTTAGGCTAAGCAATATACTGTGAAATCAAGACATTGCATGTTCTGAAAAAAGAAATGTGCCAATGTTAGCTGGCTACTCAAGCAGGAAGGATGACATCATGAAGTCAGGTTGTTTTTTGTAGGCTGTTTCACTGGCTGCTATTTTAGCCATTTAAATCAGTCATTTCAAGCGCGTCATGTTAACCTACATTTACTTTTATGCAGATTACCGGCAAACAAAAGACCTGCATATCATTGGCTAAGCTCTCATTTGAAAGCGTTGTATGAATGACAATAGACCGCAAAATCAAACAAAAAGGCTGATTTAAGCTGTCAATGTTGTAAAACTAGCATTCAGCCTACACGAGTGCAACATTTTCTTCGAGCTCAAAGAGAATAGACGCACTACTCTCGGGGACAATGTCCTTATTTCGCTCTCTGTCTGTTAACTGTAAAACCAACGGAAATTTTTATTGACATTGTTCAGCGAGCAATGAGCTATGCAATCGTTGTCTATTTCTTGCAATCCGTCGAAGAATGTCCTGAAAATAGAGTAGTTGCCCATAGGTTGCAGAACGTTCACTCGCTATAAGGTATCCGTCAGAAAACAGTCTGTGGCACAGCCAGACAGTCTCGCTACATTGTAGACCCAGCTGTCTAGTGACACCTCGCCAACCGTCAAACCTTTCAAAACGACAATTCTCAAAATTGACGGCTAAAGTTCAATTGATTTAGAGTAAACCCAAAACGGTTTATAAATACAGTTCATTGTGTATCGAGTGGTTTAGTTTGTAAATGTAGAAGAACTAAACTGGCATATCTGGTTCGCAATACACTTACCATGAGCTCAGGTGCCTTTTATGAAAAACCGACCTCTGTTCCTCATTTGTGCAAGCATAGCATATTGTCATCGATTAAAATGTAATTTATGAACGAACAAATGTCCAATGAAACCGATAATGAGAATTGTTTTGCGAGCAGCTCAAACTAACCAACAGAACACAGTTGAACTACCCCTACGCACTTCATTGGCAGTCTATCTGGTCACAACAACAGATGCGTTCAAGCCTCAACTAGTCCTCATGCTATCTGGCAATAAGCAATGACGAAAAGTAAGTACATTTGCATGCAGTAGCTTAACTATGAAGACGAAATCCACAGTAATATACTTCAGTTTCGACTTAAGGAAACGAACACACGATGACAGCGTAGAAGGAAGTGTTTCTCGACTCGTGCATGAGGCCAGCAAATTACAATATCCGCGAACCCAATTGAAATTAATATGTATTCTTTCATTACAAATAAACCAAAGTATTAACTGACCAGTGATGCTCTTGTTCCTATTGAAGAATCCCACGCTTCCAAGAACATTTAGTCCAACTCCGCAGGAGACGACTTTCTGAAGTGTTGTCAGGACTTCCTGAATGGAAGGTCGAGACTCCTCGCACGAGAACGAACCTCGTCGTTGACAGTTAGTTTGACAAGCGGAAATGTAATAAGTTCGTATGTATTTTATCTGGCAAGTGTTAAGCAGCAGCTCTTGCTAGTTGTAGCAGCGATGTGTACATTCAAACGGTTTGGCCAAAAATATAAAAATACCCCTATGTGCCAGTTTTACAATAGCTAAGTAATATCTTTGGTTTTCAATTCATATATGTATAAGTTGGAAACCACATATATATATATATATATATATATATATATATATATATATATATATATATATATATATATATACACACAAATCAAGTTTATTCAAAGCAAACCAAGACAATTGATATGAGGTAAGGGCGAGGAAGGAAATTATGCATCGGTTGTCAACTAGAGAGGTTCATTAAAACAAACCGTACGTAGATTATGGCAGTTGTATGAGGTTTTAGTTTATTTCATGTGGTCATGAAGGAGTTGGCCTAAAATATGGTGTAAATTGCAAATGTATACATAAAACCTAGGCAGTACTGTAGGTTAGAGGCTAATGTGTTACTGTAAAACATGGTATTTGTGCCAATAGTGAACACCAAAAGCGATAAATGTCGGTTAGAAAAAAACGTCAATTCTGAAAGTGTCAAGGCAGTATCCACAGAAAAATAAGGCGACGCTGCCTTCTGGTGTTAGAACAGAGAATGACAACGACGATATCAGAGAACCCTTATGCTACCTAGGGATAACAGCCTAGAGGCCTGGTGACTAAAAAGGTGCACTCCGGTCACATGATCCATCCTTTGCCTTTTCTCAGCAAAAAAACACTGCCATGCGAAACAATTATTGGTTTAGAAGACAAAATAAGTCTGAACTACTTGTAGTTAATTAAAACAGAGAGAGCAGAGGATCCTCCTCCACCATAAGTACACCTGAATCTCATGTTGATTGGCGGGGAAATGTCCGAGACAAGGTGACACCACCTTTTTAGAAGTGGTTGGAAGAAGCTTGGTACTTTCAATGGGGTGATCTTGTGACTGGAGTGAACCTTTAAATGACCTAAAACTTTTACACAGGAAAAGAATGGTGGTTGTTGACTTCAGGAAATATCCTCCACCTTGAAACTGAGGACTCATCTTAAACATTAAAACTTTTAGGGATCAACATCACAGGTTGAAAGACAATGTCACCATAATCACCAAGAAGGCTAAGTCTATGAATGTACTCAACCCAGATTGGTTTAATTGTAGTGTCCATGGAGGTCAGCCATGACTAAAACATATTTTCACCTGAACTGTTATTTTCCCTGTGTTGTGGTTCTTGGCAAGTTTCTTTCTGCAATGGAACATCAGGTGTAACATGTAGAATGGTAAAAAAAAGTTTATTGTGTAGAAATATTATTATACAGTATTCACATCTGCATCAACAAAATATAAAAAGGCGACAATTTAATTTGACTACCTCTTCTTCTATCTGGCCACTGGATGACCATTCAACAATAATCTTTAAAGTTTGATACATAACCAATACAGTAAAATAAGCATATTAGAATCCCTTTATGGGGAACAAAGAAATTCCAAAGTTGACCGTGCTAACAGTTGACTCCCCACAATACCCTTAATTTCCTTTCCTTGGTGACTGTTGTTGTTGGATAAAGCTAGAATGCCTTTGCACCACCACCAAGAGTCCAATGTCTTCCACAGTATACACATAGCGGGACCTCAAAGAAGAAGTTCAAGCGGCCTGAATCGTCACAATGACGTTCAGGGAGAGGCTTCCATCTGAGGGATAAGCCTTCCCAGAGACGAGAACCTCTGATCACTCTCTTGGAACGGGACCAGATGGCAAGTAGGGACCAGAATGGTGGTTCCACCCACCAGGAACCTGAACCAGGGCCAGGTATCACATGAAAGCCATGATTTCTCAGGGGCTGGACGTATAGACACAAAGGCTCAGAGAGGCCAAAAATGGTATCAGCACTACATCCCTGACAGGCCAAATGGAATGACAACCATGAGGGAAGTCATCATTCCCAGGAGTTGAAGGTGCTGACGAAAGTGAACTGACACTCCAGGATGGAATCGGTAAGCAAAGCAAAAGGTTTCCTGTCTGTGAACGGTGCAAATACAGAATTTAAAATCTAATGTAACTTGAGACCTCAAAACTGTACATTTTGGGATGGAGTCTGGCAACTCTTCTCCAGATCCCCCCAAATCAAATTTGTCAGAGAATTAGAGCAGGGTGCACTGCCATCTACTGGTGTGATGAGGATACTATTAACCAATCATCAAAATAAGATAGCACTATATAATCTCAATGGAGCCAAAACTCCCCTGACCACATTAGAAAAGGGGTGTAAAGACAGGTCGAGGCAAAAAGGGCCACAGCCACAAAATAAAACCTGAAACACTTCTTGCATGGGGATATATTTAAATACATAGAAATACTGTGAGCATCATCCAAACCAACAGATGTAAACCAATTGTTGGGCCACTGTAAGCAGCTGGAACTTATGCAAAGAGCGGTGCCCATGTGTGTATATACAGCTCTGGAAAAAATTAAGAGACCCGTGCATCTTTTTATTTCCTTTCCAAAGAAGTTGAAAAGGAAAGTTTTGAATGAGGAATAGAAGCGTTTAATTTGCAATGGTCTCTTAATATTAACACTTTTTCAATGGAAGTAATTCCATTCAAAAAGTGAAACTTGCATAATTTATACAGTAATTCCACACTGATATATTTCATGTGTTCATTCCTTTTAATTTTGATGATTATAACTGACAACTAATGAAAACCCCAAAATCAGTATCTCAGATAATTAGAACATTCCTTAAGACCAATACAAAAAATGATTTTTAGAAATGTTTGCCAACTGAAAAGTATGAACATGAAACGTATGAGCATGTATAGCACTCAATACAGGGCCCCTTTTGCCTGAATTACTGCAGCAATGGGGCGTGGCATGGAGTCGATCAGTCTGTGGCACTGCTCAGGTGTTATGAGAGCCCAGGTTGCTCTGATAGTGGCCTTCAGCTCTTATGCATTGTTGGGTCTGGCGTATCGCATCTTCCTCTTCACAATACCCCATAGATTTTCTATAGGGTTAAGGTCAGGCGAGTTTGCTGGCCAATTAAAAACAGAGAACAACTGTGTGCAGGTGCCAAGTCCTGTTGGAAAATGAAATCTGCATCTCCATAAAGTTGGTCAGCAGCAGGAAGCATGAAGTGCTCTAAAACCTCCTGGTAGACGGCTGTGTTGACCTTGGACCTCAGAAAACACAGTGGACCAACACCAGCAGATGACATGGCACCCCAAACCATCACTGACTGTGGAAACTTTACACTGGACTTCAAAAAACACTGGACATCAGAGAACATCACTTTGGACCACTCAGCAGCAGTCCAGTCCGTTTTGTCTTTAGCCCAGGCAAGACGCTTCTGACGCTGTGTCTTGTTCAAGAGTGGCTTGACACAAGGAACGCGACAGCTGAAACCCATGTCTTGCATACGTCTGTGCATGGTGGTTCTTGAAGCACTGACTCCAGATGCAGTCCACTCTTTGTGAATCTCCCCCACATTTTGAATGGGTTTTGTTTCACAATCCTCTCCAAGGTGCGGTTATCCCTATTGCTTGTACACTTTTTTCTACCACATCTTTTCTTTCCCTTCACCTCTCTATTAATGTGCATGGACACAGAGCTCTGTGAACAGCCGGCCTCTTTAGCAATGACCTTTTGTGTCCTGCCCTCCTTGTGCAAGGTGCCAGTGGTCGTCTTTTGGACTGCTGTCAAGTCAGCAGTCTTCCCCATGATTGTGTAGCCTACAGAACTATACTGAGAGACCATTTAAAGGCCTTTGCAGGTGTTTTGAGATAATTAGCTGACTAGAGTGTGACACCAGGTGTCTTCAATATTGAACCTTTTCACAAGATTCAAATTTTCTGAGATACTGATTTTGGGGTTTTGATTAGTTGTCAGTTATAATCATCAAAATTAAAAGGAATGAACAATTGAAATATATCAAGTCTGTGTGGAATGGCTGTATACATTTTACAGGTAACACTTTCTCAATGGAATTACTGAAAAAAAATCAACTTGTTGATGGTATTATAATTATGTGACCAGCACCTGTATACACACACTTATATTCAGAAATCACTTGTATCCAAGGGAAACACAAAGATGTATGATTTGGGATGAGGAGCACAAAACCTGGACCCCTGTGAAATGGAAAACAGTTATATGGTTGGATGTGTTATATCCTATAGCTAGAATGGTTTTAACTTGGAGAAAGCCAAAGGATGCCTTCAGAACAGAACATCTGCTGACAACTGTTAAAAATTGTAGGGGATTCTTAATGGTAACGGCAGCCATTTTATGTTAGTCACTGGGTCTAATGACAGCTCTGCATGGTTGTATAACAGCAAAGGAATATTAGTCCATTTTATAGGACCAGGTCCAACCTATGATGCTAACACTGATACCTCATGATGTTCCAATATTCCAGGAGGAAAATGCCCCCAAACTCACTGCTAAACAAATTCAAAAGTGGTTTTATGAACACCAGAGTGACATCAAATGGTTTTCACTGCATCCCAAATCACAAATCTAAACATAATTCAACTTTTATTGGAGGTTCTGGAGTACAGAATGATTTCCACCTCCTTCATCCCTCAAAGAACTGCAGTGTTTTCTTCTTGGAGAATGGTGCAATATTGCTCAACACACAGTTCAGAAATTGTATAACAACATTCCAAGAAAGACTGAGGCTGTTCTGACGTCACCCTCCTATTTTTTAAGTCCTTGATTATAATAAATTGTTATTATTTTGTCCATCCCTTATATATAAATCCCTATTCACAGTAGTTGTTACAAAGTCCTCATAAACAGCCCAAACTGAAAAAAGCAAGTAACAACCAGAAAGTGATGCACAGTTGCTAGGAAAAACTCCCCAGTAGGGTTGGAACCAAGGAAGAAACCTAGATAAGAGTTTCAAATCATATACAAGATTCTGTAGAAAGAAAACTGCTTGGGAAGTAGATTTTATATAGAAGAGAAATCTTCATCCAGAGTAACTTACAGGCTCTTCACTGTTTTTTGGAGAAGACTGTTCATTGAGAGATCTCACAGCAAATGTCTTTGTATCTTGGGACTTAATATTAGCATTTTCCAAGATTAAAATTAGAATATGTCCGGTCATCTACTTTCTCATGTCTGAAACACAGGCTTCCAAGGTAAGCAATTTTGGGGCAGCTTATAGATTAGATTAAACTTTATTGTCATTGAACAGTACAAGTACAGTACAATGAAATGCAGTAACCATCTAACTAGGAGTGCAAATAGAGGGCAGAAATAAGTATTTACAAGTATTACGGTTATGTATATTACAAGTAGAATGTGTAGATGTGCAATGAAGACCAATGCAGTACAAATGGCAATTCTAAATGTGCAATTAAGGCAAATAGAGAGCAGAAAGTTTACAAGTATTAAGTATTGTGTATTTTACAAGTGGGATAATAGTTGTTTGGGTAAAAAGGGCAATTTCTAAATGGCATACAAGATGTGCAAACGAGGCAAATAAAGGAGTAATGTAGTAGGGTAGCATGAGCAACTGTTTGTGCTGGAGGTCTGCGATGGCAGGAAGCTGGGCACCATTGATGTGCTGGGCTGTTTTTACCACTCGTTACAGGGCCTTCTGGTCAGCTACAGAGCAGCTGCTAAACCACACTGTGGCCCAGTTTGTCAGAATGCTCGATTGTACAGCAGAAAAAGTTCACAAGGATCTTCGAGGACAGGCAGACTTTCTTCAGCCTCCTCAAAATGTACAGGCGCTACTGTGCCTTTTTGACCAGAGCTGAGGTGTTAAGGGTCCAGAAGAAGTCCTCGGAGATGTGGACACCCAGAAATGAGAGTGTTGAATGCTGAGCTGAAAGCTATGAACAGCATTCTCACATTGTGTTGGTTTTGTCCAGGTGGGTCAGGGCAGAGTGTAGAGCCGTGGTGATGGCTTCCTCTATTGACCTGTCTGACTGGTAGGCAAACTGGTTGGGATCCAGTGTTGGGGGTGGCAGGACTTAAGGTGGGCCAGAACTAGTCTTTCAAAGCGCTTCATTCAAAGCGCTTCATGATTGCGGAGGTGAGTGCAAATGGTTCAAAGTCATTCGTGAAAACAAAAGTAATTCCAAAACAGAGCCTTGAGGAACACCTAAGCACACATTTGATTGGTAAGAGGACAGACAATACATACATATGAGCTGATATCTTTCTGAGGCTGGTTGTGGATAGAAACCAGGCAAAAACCTTTCTGCTTGAACAAATAGTTTTTGGTAGAAAAAAGATATTTTCTGGAGGCTTGCTTTACCTGTTATTTTCTGTATACAAGGGAGACAGTAATTGCTTTTTAGTGTCCGACGGCATCTAAGGATTTCCACAGGGTTAAGCCTTGTTCCTCGGTTAGATGGCTAACATATTTATTTACTCTGACATCATTTTCTTGGTGGAGGGAGTCAAAGAGCATCCAAAAATTATTGGTTGTCCGCTCACAGCTAGGTCCTTGGTTGGGGAATAAGTAAGTAAATTGTTGTGGGGGTAACGTAATAAGATAGTGGCCTGGATTAAGGAAAAAAAGATTCACAATATATCCATTCCACAGGGGAAAAAACGAAATCCAAGGTATGATTGTGGCGTAGCCCCAGAAACACTTTGGACAAAACCTACTGTCCCTAAAGGTCTTGGAGGGGGAAACTGGCGTGTGGATAATTAAGTCACCTAAAATGTAAAACATAACTCAATATATCCACCATCTTTCGTCAAGGCAAATATTTTGTAATAAATTAACAACAATAAGGATTTATTTCGATTTCCCAGGTTCAGATACCAAATATTATAGTGCAGACATATGTTATCATTTGTGAATGTGTGGTAACACTTTCAAAACTTGCACGTTTCCTCAACTGCAAGAAAAGCAAAACACAACCGCGCAAATATTGATTCTCTACACTAGAGCTTACCGGGTAAATGCCTTTTTAGATTCTACAGATTTGGTGCAGTTGTATAGGACAAGCCTATATATATATTTATATACATGTATAAGTATATAACCGAGGATATATTAAAAGCGGTGGTCCACATAGCTTTGAGAAAAGAACTCATAAGACAACACATATTGTGTTGTGACTTGTAGATTATGGTCAGGCGGGTTGGCAGCCTACTCGCATGAAGTGGGGTCTTAACAGATGTAGGCGCTGTTTTGTTCTGAACTGCAAATTCCAAATCGATTGTTTATCTAACGTTTGTTTACAATTTTACTAGCCATCAAATGGCTTCCACTTTACTGTCACCGATGGTAGACTACTACAATGATGAAGAAGAACTTGATAGTGTGGACGAGGACGATGATCGAAGTTTCAGAGGAAGAGACTCTGAAGAAGGTAACGTTTGGTTCGCTAACGATGTTAGCTACTACGTTACATTTAGCTTGCTAGCTCGCTAAATAGTAACATTAGCTACTTGTGTGGTATTTTCAAAATCCTATTTTTTTCGGAATTTAATCGCATTAAAATGCAAAGTCAGTAACGCTACGTTTGTTAACGTTGGCTTTCATTGAGAACGTAACGATAGTAAGCCAACTTTTAATCAACAGCCAAGTACAGTGCTAGTGAAATTGCATCTAAGGCAAGTACGCCTTCTGCACTGTCGTTTTACTGTACAGTACTGCCTGTACCTAATTAGCTGGTAAGAAATATACCTGTCAATTTTAGAGTGGGAGGAGTTCATGCCTTTTTCAACGACAGTATCATGCCATAATTTGATTCCAAGGCTGTGTAACGACGTTACTCTTCTCGATAACGATAGCTTAGTTACGCCTAACCTTTTCTTGTCGTGGTCTGGACATTTTTATCCTACGTTATTGTAGCTAACAACTTACTTAGTTAAAGAAAATAAGCGTGCTCGGTAACTGAATTGAATCTCGATTCTGGACTGTTTATAGTAGTCATTCTCACTTGAAAGGTGTTGAGAGACTATTTTGTACCATCAGTATGATTTAATTGATTGGCCTTTTCTGACACGGTAGTTGCGATGTTTAAGAAACGCGTTTATTTTGACCTCTTTAATATCCCATGTTCGTGAAGGAGGTTAGAATATGTTATTTTCGATCGAGCGAGCGCTGAGACTAATTCAAAATGTCAGCTACAGTATTGTGTTTTAAGTTTGGATTCACAATTTTAGTAATAACTTAGTGAATGTTTTATAGAAATGTGTTCGTTTCGTTAGCCTCTTGAACGGCATATTTAATTTGCGAAACGTTTGCTACTTCTGTAGCTTGCTGGCTACGTTTAGCTTTCATCCGCTGACAGGTCACCAGTCAAACTTTTGCCCGGACAAGCTTAGTAACGTTAGGCTAGTAGACAAGCGAGCTTCTGTAGGTAGTAGGGTCAGAATTGCCCTCTGGTTAGTAAAGTCAATTAAATTACGAGATTTCCCTAGCTAGCGAACTAAAGAAACTAAACGAATTAACTTAAATAGCTAGTTACCGTTAGCCGGCCCTGTCAAATATAAATTGTATCTGTGGCCTAGAGGATTGAGTCGTTGCTAATATATAGACTAGTTAGCTTACCACATCGCTTGGCTTGAAGTTGGCTACATGAGCTAACTTAACATTACGCATTAGCAACCGGTTTAGCAGTCATCATGCGGCAAATGTTCGACAATCAATGTAAACCGTTTGCTATGGAGAATGAAGTGGTTAGTCGAGTGAGAAAGGACTGATGACATCGGTAACTTTATACTTTAGTACTTTCTGTCAGTAACATTTTGATACAAACAAGCTAGTATTCGTTGAATGTCTGGCAGTAACTCGCCACCTTGCGTGTGACCGTACGCTACAAGCTAGCAAGCTAACTCCAGAATTTAACCTACGACATAACCAACTTCGCTAAGCAATCTTCGAATATATATTTTTTGGGAATAACCTGTGCATTTTCACCAGCGTCACCACCAAATTATTGTATTTTGTTCTAAAACCGAAATGGCTGGCAATACACTCATGGGTGATGCAAATAAAGGTAACTTTACTAAATGAATGCCACGGTTTTTACCACTCTAGACATTTTACTTCCTAATATAAAGGACTGAAGTGTTATAAAATGTTGTCTACCAGAAATGTAAGGTTTATAGTCTGCTAATACACTTTGTAATAGCTGACATTTGACCTTTTTCAGACACTGAAGACGCAAGTGAAACTGACCTAGCGAAACATGACGAGGATGACTATGTGGAAATCAAAGAACAGTGAGTTTTCCCCATAATGCATTATCACACTACATACAGTATGGATAGCCTAATCTAGAAAACATAAATTGGACTAAAGTAGTTGGTTTTGATGATGATTATTTTGTTGCAGAATGTACCAAGACAAGTTGGCATCATTGAAAAGACAGTTGACGCAACTCCAAGAAGGTAGACTGTTTCCAATTACCCTTACTGCATTTATTGTTTAGGTTTACTTCTGGCTCGGTGGTTTGATTGTCCGATTAAATATTGTAGGGGTTGGTAGAACAATCTGTGGCCAAATCACAACAAAGATTGTAATAAAGGACCTGGTCTCTACTTGGCACTGAACGTAAGTGTGATTGGAGAAAGATAGGACTTATGCAAGAATGAGAGCCTAAATTAGTCCTCCTTAAATGTAAATGAGACATGTATTTTATGTTGTCTCAAACTGGGGGCAACAGTCTATGATCCACATCAAAAAATTGGTACCGGGGCTTGATAGTAATGATGGCCCTGGGCCAGTAAATGAAGTAAGTACATTTGGGACTAATCAAAGAAGCATGTCACTTTCCCGATCAGGCCACCGCAAAAAAAAGAGATGGTAAAATAATAATCACATTATAAACTCAACATCCTCCAGTTGTTTTGTAATCTGGCACACGCCCAAAACAACCTTGCAGCTCCTTTTGCTCACTGTTGCCCACTCAGAGTTGAGCAGTGATGTGACGCATGGCTTTCTTGTATTGTTTTTCAATAAAACATTAAAAAACTTGCAGGATTCCCTCATTTGAAGGCAGTGAAGGATAACTACGAGCTCAAACAAAACGGAATGTTTTACCACAGTGCAAAAAAATATTTCCCTGTTTTTACGTCAGTGGAACTCAGTTGCACTGACAACTTTTGCAAAAAGTCCTTGACCAGCCATGCCAATAGCAAACAGTACCTGGTCAGCATGACAGCCAAGCTGGTGGCTGACAATCCATCTTTAATGCCTTTTGTTGTATCAGGAATTTAAATGCTATTAAGTGATTGCACGACATAACAACTGCAAACCTAGTAACTGACTGACCCAGCGGTTACCTTGTTCCCTGGGGTGAATTAGTTAGTGTTTTGTTTCAATGTCAAATGCTTTTTATTCATTTTTATAATTAGAAATGTTATGAAAGATCTATCTATCCAGAATGCATTTCATTAATTACTAATCATGTTAAGTATTTGGTTCTATGTTGTAACACTGATAAATTACAACTTTAGGGAAGGTCAGTAAAAATGTTTTTTGGGCCAGTAAATTTCAATCCCGCTGGGCTTGGAACTTACTTCTGGGGGCTGCAGTCATCAGGGGGCTGCAGTCATCAAGGGGCTGCAGATTGACTGATTAACAAACCCATTAAAAGTAAACTGTTGCAAGTTTATTTTTTGGGCTGTTTTCACTACCTTGATATTTTTGCTTTTACAGAGACTTCTGCAATAGGTATCAACTGTTTTATGGCTCAGACATCAGCACACTCTCAGCAACACTTAGAAAGACATTACAACCGCTTTCTAAGATCCTGCACTTACTTGTGTGCGTGCGTGTGTGTAATCTGAAAGAATTTGTGTTTATGTTTATGTGTTTATGTATATATACAGTGGGGCAAAAAAGTATTTAGTCAGCCACCGGTTGTGCAAGTTCTCCCATTTAAATAGGTACACTTCAACTATGAGAGACAAAATGAGAAAAAAAATCCAGAGAATCACATTGTAGGAGTTTTTATGAATATATTGGTAAATTCCTTGGTAAAATAAGTATTTGGTCACCTACAAACAAGCAAGATTTCTTACTCTCACAGACCTGCAACTTTTTCTTTAAGAGGCTCCTCTGTCCTCAACTCGTTACCTGTATTAATGGCACCTGTTTGAACTTGTTATCAGTATAAGACACCTGTCCACAACCTCAAACATTCACACCCCTAACTCCACTATGGCCTAGACCAAAGAGCTATCAAAAGAAACCATAAACAAAATTGTAGACCTGCACCAGGCTGGGAAGACTGAATCTGCAATAGGTAAGCAGCTTGGTGTGAAGAAATCAATTGTGGGAGCAATTATATGAAAATGGAAGACATACAAGACCACTGATAATCTCCCTCAATCCGGGGCTCCACTCAGGATCTCACCCCGTGGGGTCAAAATGATCCCAAGAACGGTGAGCAAAAATCCCAGAACCACATGGGGGGACCTAGTGAATGACCTGCTGAGAGCTGGGACCAAAGTAACAAAGGCTATCATCAGTAACACACTACGCCGCCAGGGACTCAAATCCTGCAGTGCCAGACGTGTCCCTCTGCTTAAGCCAGTACATGTCCAGGCCCGTCTGAGGTTTGCTAGAGAGCATTTGGATGATCCAGAAGAGGATTGGGAGAATGTCATATGGTCAGATGAAACCAAAATAGAACTCTTTGGTAAAAACTCAACTTGTCTAGTTTGGAGGAGAAAGAATGCTGAGTTGCAACCAAAGAACACCATACCTACTGTGAAGCATGGGGGTGGAAACATCATGCTTTGGGGCTGTTTTTCTGCCAAGGGACCAGGACGACTGATCTGTGTAAAGGAATGAATGAATGGGGCCATGTATCGTGAGATTTTGAGTGAAAACCTCCTTCCATCAGCAAGGGCATTGAAGATGAAACGTGGCTGGGTCTTTCAGCATGACAATGATCCCAAACACACCACCCGAGCAACGAAGGAGTGGCTTCGTAAGAAGCATTTCAAGGTGCTGGAGTGGCCTAGCCAGTCACCAGATCTCAACCCGATAGAAAATCTTTGGAGGGAGTTAAGTCCATGTTGGGCCAAATGGGCCAAAATACCAGCAACAGTGTGTGAAAACCTTGTGAAGACTTACAGAAAACGTTTGACATCTGTCATTGCCAACAAAGGGTACATAACAAAGTATTGAGGAACTTTTGTTATTGACCAAATACTTATTTTCCACCATAATTTACCAATAAATTCATTAAAAATCCTACAATGTGATTTTCTGGATTTTTCTTTCTCATTTTGTCTCTCATAGTTGAAGTGTGCCTATGATGAAAATTACAGGCCTCTCCCGTCTTTTTAAGCGGGAGAACCTGCACAATTGGTGGCTGACTAAAAACGTTTTGCCCCAGTGTGTGTGTGTGTGTGTGTGTGTGTGTGTGTGTGTGTGTGTGTGTGTGTGT
>JACXGJ010009668.1:0-23764 GCA_016801105.1 Esox niger | reverse complement strand
TCTATGTGCTTTGGTTTCCCCAATTGGAGGCAGGTGTTCGTTATTGCCTCCAATTGGGGAACCTACTTATGTTGAATGTTTGTGCACGTAGTGGTGGTTTATTTTGGTTGTTAGCCGTAGGCTATGTCACCCAGTTGTAAGTTTGCTTTGAGTTTGTTTGTTCTGTTTAATCCTCATTAAAGACATGGTGTATTACACCAACCGTTCTGCCTCTGCCAATCTGTCCAAACCCCAAACTTATGATACCTACTAAGAGGTTTTGCTAAGGTCATTAACATTGATAACAGAATCACTTTAAAGTCTAACATTAGATAGGAAGTATAATGGTCTTAAAATTACTGCCTTTTTTCTAGCACAGAACATTTTGCATAAGGAATATTAAAACAAAATACTGCACCAAAAACCTTACATCAGATGTACGATTTTGGGATTGAAACATCCTTTGCAAAAACATCCACAATTATTACAGATGTGTTGACCTAAGATTCATACTGACTGTTTTGAGGAACAACAGTTTGTTGCTGAGGGTCTCAAGGTGGACAGCTATGTGAATGAAACACCAAACCACACCCCCTGAATTAAATATTATTAATGCAGAATGTGTGAATTTAGTGGATCAACTCCAGCCTCTCATAAAGAATGTTTACTTGGCAAAAACAAAGTCATCTGAACCAATTCATGTCCATAGATCCACTAAGCACAAAACTGACCCCGGTGTAATTTCAGCAAAAGCAATGGTTTTTCACTGCTTAGAGAATTTCAGATTCTTGAACACATATGTACAAGTTAGGAGATTTTTGCATAGAGGAACATTCCATTTATCTATCTAGACAATCAGAACCAGGGACGTCGCTAGGCCTATTTTCGGGGGTCTTGAGCTAGTGAGATAGTAAAAATGAGACAGGAAACTGAGACAGTAAAAATGTCATGTATGGAAATTGATTAGACAAGTTGCAGTTCGTGAAATTCGACATGCTCAACAAACCTGGCGTAATGTAATATTAAAGTCTTTGTTTTCTTTACCAAAAGGCAAAACAGCTAGCTACAACTTTCCAGTAAACACTTCAGAGAAGACTAAGATTTGTCATTTCATTTGTTACACAAATAAAAAAATATATAATGTAATTCAACAAAATAGTGAGGTGGTCAATAATTCGGTATGATGGCTGATAATAGGGGGTCGTATTTTTTGTGAAAACACTAACCAACTATTGAAAAAAAAAAGTATCATTAATGACATGCTAGCTAACATTTGTATCTCACTAATCATTATCAGGAACACAGTTGCAAAAATTTGCGTTTCCCAGATTCATGTTTGTTTGGGTTTGAAGTCAATGTATTGCAATGTATTCTGTTCAGAGGATCAAAAATAACCTTATTTTGATAGATTTTACACCTGTTGTTACTCTAAAAATACATGATGAGAATACGGGAGTAAGCCCAGAAACCCCAAAACAAGGCTTAGCATCCCCATCCATGACTTTCTAGTGACGTCCCTGATTAGAAATAATGATGACTGGCATTGATTCAAATATGAGATAGTTAACCTAGTCAGTCTGATCCTTGGCTTCTCTGTGCTGTCTCCAGCGCCCCCTGTTGGAGAAGGAGCTGCTGCTGCATCTCCCGAGTGACTACAGACGCCTCCAACTTACTAAACTACAGACACAGAGAATCACATCGCCATTAATGCTCTATAATATAATGTGATGGATTATATGTTCAAATGATGTGTTGACCTGGAAAACAATAGTGAATGACCTCCCATTGTTGCATAAATATACTAAGGATGAAATAGGTATGTGTGCCAATCTGCTGCACCTGAAGGGCTTTTAGTTGAAATTCCTCTTGTCGTTCAATATCTTTGTCTATAACCTCTTGTTTGTTCTGATTCAACCCCCTACGTGTTTCCTCCAACTGAGCCAGTATCTCCCTGGGGAAACACACACACACACACAGGCAGAGCTTATACTCAACACGCACCCACTTAACACAAAGTAGGGATACAAAATGTGGATCTCAGAAAGAGCTCAACTCTTTGAAAGAGCTCTGAATCAAGCATATAACGCCCTGTTTACACCTGGTGATAACATTGTACTGATCTTGTCCACTTAGAAATATGCAGATAATTAAACGATGCATTGTGATCACATTTGGATCTTGTGAGTTTAAATGGACGAAATCAGGACATGATTTGTACAAAGGAAACATATTAGTAGGTATAGACATGCCTATAGTGAATCAGAAATAACATAAGAGTGTTCTCCTCAGGGGAAAGATCTCCAATAGCCCAGCTGTAGAGGAGTATCAGAGATTGGGATTTTGATCATAGGCAGGTTCAGCAGATGATGGCAATAGCCAAAAGCTTTCCACCATGTGATGCAGTCTCTGTGGGAAAAACAAAATGCTACATTTACTCTAATCACATCTTCACCACAGGGCTGGAGTTCAGGCTAAGAGTTAGAACATGAATGCTACTTCAGATACACTCAGCTGACACTCACCAGGGCAACAGACAGATGGACTTTTTGAATGGCACCCTTTCCCCCAGGGCACTATGATGGACCAGAGCTCATATTACATTGTTCAAAGTAGAGCATTCTGCAGGAAATAGGGTTCCATTAGGAATACATTCAACCAACTAATCCCAGAGGCTGTTCGAGACACTTGAATCATCCAGTCAGAAAGACTGCTGTCCTACAGTTAGGTTAAAGCACTTAATAATGCACAACAACCAAACAGACCTGTTTCAGAACCTAGTTGCGGTACTACCATATCTGTATGGGACTGGACAATATACACTACCGTTCAAATGTTTGGAGTCACTTAAAAATGTTCCTGTTTTCCATGAAAATATACACAAAATGTGTTTGACTAGGAAATATAGCAAAATTAATAGGAAATATAGTCATTGACAAAGTTATAAATAATGAGTTTTAATTGAAATTATAATTGTGTCCTTCAAACTTTGCTTTTGTCAAATAATCCTCCATTTGCAGCAATTACAGCCTTGCAGAGTTCTGGCATTGTAGTTGCCAATTTGTTAAGGTAATCTGAAGTGATTTCACCCCATGCTTCCTCCCAAATTGGACTAGCTTGATGGGCACTTTCTATATGGTCAAGCTGCTGCCACAACAGTTCAAGAGAGGTGAGATCCGGTGACTGTGCTGGCCACTCCATTTTAAACCGTATGCCAGCTGACGGTTTCTTCCCTAAATAGTTCTAGCAGAGTTTGGAGCTGTGCTTTGGGTCATTGAGCCGTTGTAGGAGGAAATGTGCCATTCCAAGATATGTCTTTCTTTGCAGTTTTAGCCTAGAAGGCCAGCATCCTGGTGTTGCCTCTTCACTGTTGACATTGAGACTTTTTTTTGCAGGTACTATCTAATGAAGCTGCTGGTTGAGGGCCTGTGAGTCGTCTGTTTCTCAAACTAGACACTAAGGTGTTTGCTCTCTAGTTCAGTTTTGTACTGGGGCCTCACACAACTTTCTATTCTGGTTAGAGACAGTTTGCGTTGTTCTATGAAGGGAGTAGTAAACAGCGTTTTATGGTATTTTCAGCATCGTGGCAATTTCTAACATGGAATAGCTGAGAAATAGTCATTTCTCAGAACAAGAATAGACTGGTGAGTTTCAGAAGAAAGTTATTTGATTGTGGGTATTTTGAGCCAGTAATCGAACCCACAATTGTTGATGCTCCAGATACTCAAATAGCTATAAGAAGCGCAGTTTTATTGCTTCTTTAATCAACTCAACAGTTTTCAGCTGTGTTACCATCATTGCAAAAGGCATTTCTAACAATCAATTAGCCTTTTAAAATTATAAACTTGGATTAGCAAACACAACGTGCCATTTGAACTCAGGAGAGATGATTGCTGATAATGGGCCTCTGTACAGTTATGTAGATATTCCATTGAAAATCAGCCGTTTCCAGCTACGACAATCATTTACAACATTAACAATGTCTACACTGTTACAATTTCATGTTATCTGACTATAAAATTCTCAGGAGGGTTGCGGGACACAGGCACAGACGTTTTTAAACAGAAGTAGTTTAATCCAAGAAACTCAGGGAACATCAAGGGCCATGAGACACAAACGTCACATGAAACAATGACAGACAAGAAACAACTTAAATAGGGACATACCGAGGGGGCAAACAAGGCACAGATGACAAGACTAAACTAGACCCAGATTATATCAATTAACACAAGGGATCCAAACAAACATAGAAACAAAGAAGCTAGAAGTACACAAAAATGTAACAGCTGGCACGGCATAGGCCGTAACATGGACAAAATTGTGCGTTTCTTTCAAAAACAAGGACATTTCTAAGTGACCCAAACTTTTGAACTGTAGTGTATGTGCAAAGAAAATTCTGGTTTGTGATTAAATGATCAGTTAATACATTGACTACCGGACCATTGCAGCTACCACAGACCTCTGCAATAGAAAGTATGATGCTAATACAACGACAGTCTCCTTAGCAACTTGTCAAGTGCACTTGTCACATCCATGTGACAAGACCCATAAACAGTAGAGGTTGCCAAGTCACCCATTCACAACAAAAAAGGAATGCATTCATTTCCAACATATACAAGAAGAAGTGATACATCTTGGCTGAACTTACAACTTGGTAAAATACATTATATTGAACAAAGAAAGAAAAAGATAGTTCAGCTTAGTTTCATGAAACAATGTATGATATGATCCCAGGGATCCCCAGATAAAATGGACATTATACTTGATGTTTTCTTTTCATAAACAGGCAGGCAAGGATGTAATGGGATCAATGATAACGCCATACTCAACTTATAAAAAGAACAGTAGCAGAAGTTGAACCTTTTTATACCTTTTCTTTGTGTTGCATTGCGGAACTTGTGTCTGACAAGATCCAAGTGACATACAACAGCCAGGGGAGATCAGTGTTGTTTATCAGCCATCATGGCTTCATCACTGACAAGTTCAGTCTTCACCCCCTAGAAAATGACTTAAAGTGCATAATAACCTTGGAGAACCCATAACAAGAGAAAAACACAGATGCAACAAGAGTGTTGGGCAAGCATCTCGATTTACCACAATCTAAACAGAGAACCAAGGTTAACATATTTCTGCTTCTTTCCTGTAGGCGTGTGGCAGTCCTTTGGTAATTTATATTCTTGTTTGGCTGTACGGTTCTCCAAAAAGTAAGAGCTGACAGTTCAAAGATCATCAGCCACTAGCAAAATCAAGTCAGCAAAGCAGATATTGTTTAAACAAAGCAAACAAGTATTTCCAATGATTTGAGAGTAGTACAAACTATAAAGAAAGATATTACACTTCTGACATTATTTTCAGGAACAATATATATTTGTTAGTTTTTTAAGTCTCTGGATTCATCTTTTCGGCAAGAACGAGGTGTCCTGGCCCCGTTGGTAAAATAAAAACAGTGAAGCAGATACCAAGGAAGGCCAAAGTACCAAGTTGTGGAGGGAGTGACGGAGCCCCTGAGACTGGCCCTTGGGCCGGGGCTTTTGGGCTTGCGGCCTCACCTCATCCCCGCCTGCAGTTTCTCCATGTCAGCCTTGCGCTGCTCTGCGTTGGCCTGTGAGCGCTTCAGTCTGTCCCGTAGCTCCTGCAGGTGGTCCAGAGTGTCCACCAGCTCCCCCTTCACCGTCTTCATCTGGCTCTCCAGCAGCTGGGTTCGGTGAAGGGAGTTCCTCCTGTCCCTCCTGGTAAAACGCACCCTTTCCTCCAGATCCTGGACTACTCCGGACAAGGACCAGGAAACAAAAAAGATGGAAACAGTCACTCAGAGGGAAAGAAAACACTTTGAAACAGTTTTTCTGGAACCAGACTAAGTCCAGTCGTCGACTAAAATGAAAGCGGACTTCAAGTCCAGAGCTAGACTTATTCGGTCCAGAAAACAGACAAATGTAAAGTCACAGCAGTACAAAAACACAGGGACAGCATCAGAAGAGAAAAAAGACAGTACTGAGATGTCAGAAAAAGTGCACACTTTTGAAATGTAATGGCTATCAAGTACATATTCCGATTCTTTCAATATGAGGTGTAACTGTAAACATATTGGTTCGGCTTGCACTGTGAATCTGAATTCATTAATCTATTTCATACAGGAAGTCCCTCCTTGTTTTGAGCTGCTTTCGTTTTTGAAGAAACATTTTGCAACTAAAACATTTTCATCTGGAGAAACAATTACAACAGCGCTACTGTTCACAACTGTGTGACTCATAACGTGTTGGCTACTAGCCTAACTGCTAAAATAGGGGCAAGAGGGAAGTTTATTAAGTGGCTTGAACATACAATATCCATGGCTAAAAACGTCCAATTGCACTTAAAATGCTTTTAAATTGTACTTATTCTGGTTCACAAAGCAGAATTAACTAAACTGTATACATATTTGTGTACCGTTATAAGCCTAATCTCTATATAAGACAGGGCAAAGGCACTGGAATACATTGAATTTCTTATAATAATACAGGTTGTTTATTCACAGTTTAAAACCATGCAGTGCAACTCCTGCAGTTAATAGAACAACTTCAGTAAATTAGTGAGCATTCTGATACAGACCCATTTCGTCTCGGTTGTCCCGCCCTTTACATTCCATACCAGCTTCAGACTTTTTCTCCAGCTTTCCTCTGGTCTCGGCTAGCATCTTCTCCATCTTGGACAGCTGGAAAGCCTTGGTGTCGCTGTCTCGACGTATACGTAGCATCTGCTGTTCCCGTTCGCTCAGCTCCCCACGAACCTTGTTCATGTCTTCTATTAGTTGCCTACGAAGTCGGGGAACAAACAGACCCTGCACTTGACAACAGGGTGTTCCGACTGCAAGGCGCACTCAGTCTGTAGAAAGTCTCCCACAAGTCGCCAGCACAGGTCGCAAGGATGCTTGACAACAAGGACACAAATGCTAGAAATGTGGGGATGTGTGATGAAGCAGACAGGCCTACAGAGGATGACGCAGGGGATGTTCTAATGGTTCGGTAGGATGTAGTGTTTGTCCAGCGTTAGTTGATCTTTTTGGGATGGGCTATCTAGACCTCTTATATAGGCATAACACAGAGCAAACAACAAACAGACAGTGCAGACAGTTATAATAAGAAGTCATGAGACTGACTTCAGAAAGCCCTGCAGCTTTCTGGCATTATACAGTCAACACATTGGGCTCAGTGTTGAAGCAGCACATTAAACTCAGTCTATTTTGACAAACCGGTATTTACCGAAATGGCACTGCGAGAACACGGTCAGAATAACTGGCCAAATCCAACCCCAGCGTCTTAGGAACCGAACGAGGCCTCACAGCCATCCAACTCTGCCAATGGAGCAAATCTTTCGATGAAAAAAACTCACACATTACAAGAAATTATGAATCGATGTTTACTGTTGGGAAATAATTGTCGTTATTACAGCAATAGGTAATAGAGTACAGCTGACGTGAACACAGTGGATGACAGTGGAATGCAGTAGAGTATAATATTCCAGAGGAGTGGAGAGGGAAGTTGAGTCGTGTAGAGTGACGTAGAGTAGTGTAGAGAAAACATTAGCAGACAAGCGTAGAATAGAAGCGTAGAATAGAATCGGGTAGAGTCCAGCACTAGTCTCACGAGAAAGAGCCGGAGAGCCGCAGGGCTTCACTCTCATGTCTCTCTGCCCGCAGACTGGCCTCCTGAAGTCTCTCTATGGCCTCTTGGGCTCTCTGCTCACTCCTCTTCAGCTCTGTGGTGGCGAGCACCTTCTCAACCTCTAGGTCCTTCTGCAAGCGGCTCACCCGGAGGAACAAGAACACGCACGCAAACACACACGCACACAAACACACACGCACGCAAACACACACGCACAAGCTGCTCGACCTGAGCTCATCTCCAAAGCTGTCGTGTAATAAAACTGAGTCGAGTTTGAACAAATCGTTCCTTTTTTAACCCCCGCTTCAGTAGTATCACCCTCTGAAGGCCAGAAGTTATGTGTTTAATCTACAGGGATCCTTCTAAACAATACATCTATTCAAAACACTCATGAGCTCTGAGCAGTGGACATTCACTCAGTTATTAACCGCTGTGGGGACAACTTTAATAGCACGCCTTTGCCCTTAAGGCACAGTTAAAGCCGACCCACAAAAGCAGTTCTGTCTACAAAGAACAGCAGCTAACAGGGAATGTTGTTTGATGTATGTTAATATCACAAGAGCAGTTCTTTTTAATTCTGGAGCAACTGTTAAACCGCCGCTGTAGTCAAGTCACTGTGTACCTGGTTCCAGGAGCTGTACCTGACTGTCCTCCAGCTGGGCCATGCAGGACGTGCTCTCCTGCAGCATGGTCTCCTGTCTCTCCACAGTGCACTGTAGCTGCAGGTTCTCCTCACTGGAGCTCTGACACGTCAGATGACTGCTCCTAATCTCTGACTGCAGGGCCTCCACCTGGGAAACAACCAATACTGACATGGGTGATGCCTGCTGACCACTGACAGACAGATACACTGGTGTTGAGGGCGCCCCTGTGGGCAGGTTTGGGATTCATGGAGTTTTGTCCTTTGGCAAGGATTTACTGGTTTATCGGAAAGAAATTTAAGAATTTATACCCAGCAAATAAACAACAGCTGTTTGTTTTACTCAAGCTAGTCTACACCCCAACACGTGACCAGTAACCGCCGCCTCAGGTCTAATATTCCTGGCATTGTTCTCAATGTCCAACCCATAGACGCAACATTCAGTACCACATTCAATATGGGACATCCAGATGTAAATGACGTTGTATATGTTTGGTTCTTTTCTCCAGCCCTCTCTCATAGCATCCCTTCACATTCAGCACCTGCTGAATACAGCCGCTCAGCTCATCCTGGCAGGTGGACATGGCTGCCTCCCGGACACTCACCTTCAACGGGGCAGAACAATAGGCTGAAATCCTGAATAAACTGATGGCAATGGGGATCAGGAAAATTGAAAAGAGCCCGTGTTACTGTGGCATTGGTGAGTTTTGACTAAGATAGAGAGTTGTGAGGACATACACATGGAGTCATGTTACTGTACCTTGGCGATAGACGCTGTAGCTCTCAGAGCTCCGAAGGCCTCTTGGTCTAGTTGTGCTCTCGCCTCGGTCTCCTAAGAGAGGGACATGATGAGGGTCTGGATTACAGCACGTGTAAAGTTATTGATGTGGATGTGACATGTGATTTATGTACACTCAACAAAATTAGAAATGCAACACTTTTGTTTTTGCCCGCATTCATCATGGGCTGAACTCAAAGATCTAAGACGTTCTCTATGTACACAAAAGGCCTATTTCTCTCAAATATTCTTCACAAATCTGTCAACATGTGTGTTAGGGAGCACTTCTCCTTTGCCAAGATAATCCATCCACCTCCCAGATGTGGCATATCAAGATGCTGATCAGACAGCAATAGAATTGCACAGGTATGCCTTAGGTTGGACACAATAAAAGGCCACTCAATGAGACAATGATGTTAACCTTCCATAGTTCTTTCCTGTCTCTCTCTCCAATGAATACAGAATTAACACAATCTTTATACCAGGATACAAGGGAAGAGGCCAATAGTCATAACCAGCCATTACACAGTCAAATATCCTACAATAAGAAAGGTTTATTTTACAAAAGACCCTTGTATGGTATGTTGCAACCTATGGTCAATGGTCCTATCCATATAGCCTAAGACAGTCACATGGGCAACTCCTAGCTGGAGGTATGGACAGGATGTTTGGGGCCCATCAGTATCAGGCAACACGTCCTATCTATGGTCCTTTGCTCAGAGTTAGTCAGCACATCTGTATTGTGTTAAGATTCTCAAGCCTACTTCCTCTCACTGCTCTGTGTTGGGTCTTCTGTTTCTCTTGCTGGGCTGAAGCTAAGTCTTCTCTAAGTATGCTATCTGAGAGTGTTTCTGCTTCAGATATATTTTCAACTGCTTAAGGCTGGCAGACATGACAGGACTGTAGTGAACACAAGCACCTTTGCCAAACAATGTACTCTATGTAAATGTGTCTCCTATCTAACTTAATAAAAGGGTATTTTATGTTGTGTAATAAAGGAGAACTGCAGGCATGAATCTTCCAACCGTTTTGAATTGATCCTCTAGCTTAACTTGTTCTGAGCAATCTTTCAGAGACTCCTGCAACATCTGGTGAAATTCCCTCTTCAGATAAGTTTTCAAGGGCTTTTCAAGTTCTGAATATTGCAGTCCTTGTCCTACATTTCAAACCCAAAGAGTTCATTAACTACGTAGTCAACTTGATTTCAAGTTTAAGTGAAAATGGAGAACTGATTCTGTCTTGATCCATAAGCAGCAGGCTAAGTGCGTCAAACGGCAGACTCCAAGACAGTCCCAATGGGTGTATCAGTTGAAGTTTGTTGAACCCTTGGTCATTACCAGGAGGTTCTGCTGTAGTTCAGTGGTCTTCTCTACAGCCTGTGAAAACATTGCATTATTCTCCTCAATCTGCTCCAGTGCAGCAACAAGGCTGGCATCCTTCACATTCACCACCAGGGGACAGGCATCGGTCATGCATATGGTAGGGCCAGGGCGGTGTGGTTTTGTTTCTTATCGCGGTGAAAATGTAACGTATCTGCGCGGTATGGCAATTAAACGCGGGTTTTCAAATAATAAATATGCTTTTTTTTTGGGGGGGGGGGGAATTGTAGATTCAATTCATGCTATTTAAAAACATGTAGGTTAAACAGACAACATAAATTGAATTGTGAACAAAGTATTTTATTGCTTTAAAAATTAAACAAAAGTCAAGAACACACGCAGCTTGAATTTTAACACGTAGAACAAGAAAAGTTTCAAATAAATAATTATAGTTCTTCAAACAACAAATAACAATTGTTATTAAAATTAAAAAAAGCAAATAAACAAAAGGTCAAGCCCGAGAATGATAGCAATAAAACCTGTCTCAAATAATAATGATTAACCTATTCTTCAAACAAATAATGATATGCCTTAGGCAGAATTACAGCTATAATAATTAGATTTAAACTGATTTGCCTTTTCAAAGTGCAACATAAAAAGGGAACATAATAGGACAATATTAAGACACCATCGTTAATAAATCGGTAACAAGAACGACCTCAGAGTGTAACATAACAAGGGAACATACACAGACATAGGCCTATTATGCAACGGTTGTTGAATTGGCATATACTGCTGGTTTATTCATGTTTCTTGACAGATAAACCAACATGCTCACTTTGTCCGGTTTAAGTGAGGACCTTAAAGAAGTAACAATGTTGCCAGCCGCATTGAATACACGCAACGAGGGAGTGCTTGTAGCGCATGTGGTCATTTGTTTTGTTTGTGTGTGAGGAAGGCAATGAATGATGAAGGCAGTAGCCTAAACTATTCTGCTAATCTAGCTTCTACTAACTTGTGGATATAATTTTGTTAAGCTATAGAGATTTGAAACCATTTGCTACCATGTCTAAGCGACAATAACTATCCGGAAGTGAATATAAGAAATATAAATGGAATATAAGAATATTAAAAAATTCAGTTAATAGCGAAGCTGTCCGTTTCATTACTTTATATTCAAGTAATAAATATATACATGTTAATTCAATGCTAATTTGCATGAGAAATAAATAAATATATTCTTGTGTCTTGCCTAAGGCGGCAGAACGTCCAGAACCGGCCCTGGATACAGACAGAGAATGATGATAACTGAGGTTATGAGCTAAACCTCGCAGTAGGCATCACATTACCACGAGGTTGTGGTATTGCGGTGATCACAGCCCTAGCATATTGTAGACAACCACAGTCCAACAACTTGGCCGCCCACGTGACTACAGTCTAGGAGTGACCCTCCTGTAACTCACATTACTATGAGACCCAGGCCCTTGTTTTAAAACCACTCAGTTATAATTAAAATGGTGGTCCAGTGCACTGCTGACGTGTCCATCCTCACCTCTCTCTCCAACAGCTTGATGCATCCATTCCTCTCCAGCAGCTCTGTGGGTACTGTCCATAGCTGGTGGTCTCTCTGGGTCATGATGCTCCGCAGGGCAGTGAACGCATCCTGGATGTGTGTCAGTCTCTCCGGCAGGCCCAGGGCTAGGGCAGCCTGTCGCCCTATCTTCTGCTCGGCGATTCGCAACACAGGCAGCAGCCGTGTGTACTGCTCACTTGACACAGAACAAACCCAAAACACAACCTTTTCTTTGACACTGATATCGATGTACTTTATACACGTATTGCCACGTTGTTACATTGGAGCACACAAGAAAACATGTTTAGGATTTCCCTAATACACCTTATCCATGGCTCATACTACAATGAGACATATTGGAAAGTGAGCTGAGGAAGCACCTGGCTTGAGTTTGGAGACATCAGAGGGAATGTCTCATTCAATACCTTCATCAGTTTTTCAGACATATTCTCCCGATAATTCTGAAGAGTAAGGGTCTGCCTTTTTGCAGTAACAAGGTCTTCATTTCTCTGTTGCTCAACCCTTTGGGATGTAAATACAACTTAGTTGCTAAACAACAGGCACTATAAGATGACACCTATGTGTTATGTAGGTGGGGATTGGAGTGAGCATAGGAACAGTTTTTCCCTTATCCCCTAGTCCTGTCCTCCTAACAGCTGTCAACTCCTGTTGCGGCTGGCCCACATTTTTACTCTTCATTACTAATGTCTCTTGAGTCTCGTCTACACTCTTCTTTGCATCTCTACAATAAACAAGTTAGCTCTGTGAGCAAAACTGCATTCACAAAGGTGTGTAAAGGTAAAGTATGTGTAGTGCGTGTGTCATTACTATTCCTCCTACCAACTTGAATGCATTCCCTTGGGCCTCAACCTCAGCTTTCAATCCCTCAATCACTTCCTTCATATGACAAACGCTAGATGTCTTAGAACCTACAGCAGAACCAAGAACACAAACCTGTCAAACAGGCAAACTAAAACTTACTTCAAGCTCAGAATTGGTGAAACAACTCCTAATATTATACTTAGGCCTTTTGTAAATGCCTGAATAATAGTGTTATAGCCAAAATAGGCCGATATGCTTACATTTTCCATACTTTGGATTTGGGCCTGGCAAGTTCAAGTTTCGCAACATCCAATTCACTAATCAGCTGTATGTTCTCTTGGATCACAGAAGAATATTCCTCCGCTACTACACTTAACTTCCTTTGTAGGTTTTTATTCAATTTCCCTTACTGAAGAGTTATTATGTAATTACTCAATCAATAAGAAATTATGGGATTTGAGCACGTACTGTAGCTTTAAATTTAACAGCATTCAAGTTGCCATATAGAGGCACTTTATATTTATATGCGAATTTCCACAATATACAACAGTTGCTATACTGCAATTGCTATAAAAGTGGTGTACCCATAGAGAGTACCTACCATAAATCAAATCAATGAGAATTGTTAAATAATTAAAGGAATAGAGCGTTTACTGTAGATTTAAGTGCAGCAGCAATCAAGTCACCATATTCATGATACTTTTCAATGATAATCTCTCCAAAATGCTACAGTAATAATGCTCTATATGTGGTGTACGTATAGAGTGGATGTACTTTAACTCAAATCAAGTAGAACTGTTCACTAATTATGGGATTTGGGCGTTTACCATTGCTTTAAATGTTGGAGCATTCACGTCTCCAGACAGTAGAGATGCACTATAACTTTAAATGCATTTTTCTCAAAATGCTACAGAAAAATATCTTCATGTATATTAAGTACATATAAAAGAGACACTCCTTAACAGAAATATACTTGATTCATTATGTCATTATTAAGTACTTATAATTATTCTGGATCAGATATATAAACACTGAAAATGATTCTTATTACATCGCTTCTTCAGAAATTGTTTATGCCTTAATTATTCTCGAAATACTAAATATTCACCCGATTGAGCGAGTCACTTGCGACTTGCGACACGCGACACCGTACATTTATACTATTCGTGATTAGGGCGATGGCTCAATTAATTTCAATGAAGGCATGTGTGGCGAGCGACAGGCTTGTTGGTGATGCGTAGGATCGGTGAGAGGCGACGAAAAGTTCAGATTTGACAACTTTATGCAAATCATTCGCGCCTATCGCTTTTAGGAGCAGTGATGTGGGATTCTTTGGGCTGTATGATTGCACGCTACTTTCCTACAGAGACGCAAAAAATGCCCTTTAGCATACTGGTGGATGTGTCTTTGGGCAAACTAGCATCATAACTGCAGGTATGCTGTGTATTAAGGTTTGAGAATAGCACATTTGTATGAAGGAACGTCAGATTATTACAATGGTTAAAATTGGAATAGAAACGTATTATAATACATTTTTACATTGTATATATCTCGACTCAATGTACTACATGCCCCATTGATGTAATTCTTACAACCTGCAATGATGGCTAGCAAACCAGCTTGCTAGAATTAGGTAGCCACCAGTCAGCTAAGGTATCTAATATGGACACCAGAAGCACCAACTATCTCGGCCACCTCTCTCAACACTGCATTTTCTTTTGCGTCTCTGTAGGCATATAGCGTGCAATCTTACAGCTCAGAAAATCCCATCACTGCTACGAAAAGTCATCCATCTTTTTTAAAAGGACTGCAAATGTTTCTGTTTTAGTTCTTTTAATTGGACCGCGGGGCATTTCACAACCACCTATGCAAACTGCCGTGACGGGTCAGTCCCCAGCGATGAGTTGAGCCATCGCACCCCATCGCGAGTAGTGTAAATGCACCGTAATTCCTGTCAAACGTTGCATTTATTATATACCCCACGTTATGATTAGAAGAGTTACTTTGCCAACGTTTTTGTTAGCTAGCTTGACGATATGGGAGCCAAAGCGGGCCAAGAGCGAATGTCTCTTACTGAGTGACTGGCTTACTGAATCACTCAGTAAGAGATCGTTTGTAATGTGGTTGGTTGGTTAAAAACGCGGACCTACAACTATGTCCCGCGTTCGAATCTTGAAAAAAGCAGATTATGCATGAGGATTTTGTCCCAGTAGATTGACATTTTGCTGGCTACATACAAACTTCAGTGGCTACGTTATGGTACGCCTAAAATGAAACTGTTGGTTATGGTGCAACTATTTCTGGTGGATTTTCGAAGTACGTATTCGTGCATGCTTTTTCGGTCAGGGTAGACAAACTACGCTGGTTACAACCTTCAGTAGTTGCATTTTAGTAACCCCTAAATAAAACGGTTTATATTGCGACAATTTCTGATGGATTTTCGAAGTACTCATCCGTGCATCACTTTAGGGGTAATATATGTAGGTTAAATACAAACCCCATGGGCAGTAAAAGAGTGGGGGTTTCCACGATATTGATAGTTAATGTATCAATGTCGAAAGAAAGGAAAACGACAGGAAAACGACGTTTTTGTGCCATGGAATGGCTTTGGCTGTGCTAAGGTCAATAGTAAGTTAGATGCTAGTAAGACTTACTGGCTAATAAGCTGTTATAACGGCCAGTGGCAAAAGCAATACATTTCACAGATACTTCCAGAAATCGGTAATAATGCAATTACAGCTTTGAAAATCAATAACTTATTAATTGATTGACATATACACATCAAACAACTCTAAAGTATTCTGCAAATGCCTGGTATACTTATACAACCTTTGTTTTCAATTGAAATTCTACATAGGATTTTGTAGAATGAATCAGATGTTGTTTGATCTGTATTTGTCGATCAATTAATTACTATTACAGATTTCTCTGGGATTTCTACTAAGTAGAATTTCTATTGGAAACAAATGCTGTAAAAGTATACCAGGCATTTACAGAATAAATTAGACGCTGTCTGATCTGTGTATGTCAAACAACGTCAACAACTGGCAGCAGCCGGGCACAAATTGTGATCAGCGCTCGCCTGTATTATCCAATCTGGAAGTGCAACCGGCATCTGGGGAGGGTGTTATTAACCCGTTGTGGAGCAGAAAAATGGAAAACCTTGAAATAATACGATCAGACTTATCACAATTAGTGGGGGCATTTCCATACGGACCCGTCCCACCCTAAATCTACGTCTATCCTATTTTCACTCTACAAATACCACTTGCCAATATAATGTGCAAACAGTCAGATTTAGATTTCTGCCTGACATTGTTCAAGCAGGAAAGCATGCTAAAACGGAATGTGCTAAGAGATTTTCGTAACTATAGTTTGTTTTTGTTTGGCTATATTCAAGGTGCTACAGTTGTTCCCTGTTACAATTGACCCCCGCTCATACCAGCAGTAGCCCACTGCCGCTGATAGCATTCAAGTAGATGCTGTTTTGCAGCATCAGAGGCGCACTTCCAAGAGCTATTTGATAGTCCAACAGAAATTATCTGGTAAAACTATAACGATATTTTGTATACAGACTGTCTAAATATTAATACACTATAAGACATAATTACTGCGTAAAACACAATAGTATATTCATATTTTTCGCTTAATGTTTTTTTTCATCTGGCAGGTTAGCGTTGTGAGATGTGCTCTATTTGCCATGGCAAGAGGTCTGTTTTCCTTGCTCTGGCTGAGGAAGCCAATCTACATTCAGGTAAGCCAATGGGAAACCTTTCCTACGTCTTCTTGTGGTCGGACAATCGCCTATTCACTGTTTCACATTTGATTTACATGTTTTAAGTATTGCAGTTTGAACATTGCAAGGCTCCTTTGGACGCAGTTTCAAATATGTTAATTTGCAAAGGCTCGACTTTGGTAGCCTATTATTTTGGGCTATATGTTTTAATTGCCATCATTTATGATCGTGGGTCAATGCATCTGATACAAATGTTTCCTTATAATAGAGTATCGTCATTGATCATATAATTTGCAATACCGCACTTGATGCCCTGTAGATGTCCAAGAGCTGCAGTCATTGGTCCAATTCGGTGGGCTACTCGTCGTTGCTGTAGCAACAGGGCTGATCATCCAGCTTTCACACAGGACAGGATACACAGGGTTTGTTTTCAAAGAATGAACGCAGAGCATTCAATGCCAATTGTTATTGCTTAATAATGACCGTGTTTGCAACTGAATTTAAATAAGTCGTCTTCTTTGCATTGTCCATATTCGAGCACATTGTTCTGCGATCTATCTTTAACATTACCCAAATTCAAAACGTAGTTATATTACTCCAGTACTTGGCTGAAAAGCAACAGCGCTCAACAATGCCCATCGGCGGTGGATTGTATAACAGGGGCTTCCAATTAGAGGTATGCCCTCAGTTTCTTCCACTAAAGTTTCAAAGCATAATGACTTCTAGAACAGGGGTTCCCGATATTGTTGTGAGTCCCAATTTGGTCCACCAATGTTTCATGGGAACAGGGGGAAGGTTTTCATATCAACTGTCAAATCACTTTCTGTAAACGACAATATCTAATGGAATTAAGGAATATATTTGGTAGGATGTTAACATTTTGGAAAATAATCTTTATTAGTATAATTATTTATTATTATTAGTAGTAGTAGTAGTAGTAATTGTCTATAATGAGTTTATCCTCATTATGATAGTATGAAATAATCTTTGTAAAATATGTCATGAGTGTTGTGTCTATATCAAACTGAAAGGGATTTGTGTGATATTGTAAAAAATACAAAAGGGGTCCCTGTGGGTAAGGTTGTAACACTAAGATTACTGTAGAGAATGATGCACTAATGTGAGTATTAGGCCAAAATGCTATGATAACTGGCTAATGGCTTGAACTTCACTTCAATCCTACATAAACGCTAGTGTTTTTACTGCTATGCAAGCTACAGTATCATTAGTGACTAATTAATATTATGATCATGATTAATAACCACAAAGCTCTTATCGTTTCCTTTTATTTAGTACATTTTCTCAGTTTTCCAGGATTAAAGCTCATTTTGATAATGTTTATTGTTTTTTTTCCTAATGTATTTCTGTTAAAAAGCAGCTGACCTTCGTCTGTTTGCTGAGCTGTTCAGTCAGTATTTCCACCAATAGCTGCATTTGCTTTTCTCCCATTTACCTCATGCCCCTGTTTCTGAGTAGCCACATTGGTGGGTAAGTAGAAGTGACAGCAGTCACAGAGGGAAGTGTAAGTTTGTCTGTCTACCACCTCAAACTTGTGGACTATTTTATAGGGCACACTGCTTCTTCCTAATGAGGGCATAGCATGACTTTAACCATGTCCCTTGCCGGTTGGTGGCTCCGTAAGACAAGCTATTTTTTCCACAGTCTTAACTTGGGATATGGATTTCTTGAGATTGTGTTCCATGTGTTACGATCAATGCACTCCACTGTTTAAAACATACTCTTCCTAGTAGCCTAAAGAATTCCCTTGAATGTCACAAATCATTTAATCTCAGCAACCCAGAACCAAAATCTTGTGTAATTGGATGCTGGAGATTACAAGTCATTTTACATATCCTTCAAAAAGGCCTCAGCATGAACATTTTATAAAGTTGGCTCTGCTCTTCTAATGAAACCTCAAAATAGTATGAGTTTGCATCTGGATTGTACTGCATGCATCTGGCATTATCACAGTCATCCTAATGTTCATCTTTATAAAGGCCACATGCTGTTGAAGTCTGTGGTTGTCAGGGTGTGGAGGACACAATAGTCCAACCGAGTATTGAGCTGCTGTCGGCAGGGAAACAGGTCATCTTGCCATGCTAGCTGCTGTACTATTCTTAGTCATCAAGAGCTGTCATCCAGTGCATATTGAGTCATTTACACCCAGAGTTAGACCCTGGGAAGGGGTTGTAAGGATGCATCCTGTTAAGTTGCACCTTATCAAATTGAATCAATTAAAACAGATCTTATAGTTGACAGTCAAAGCACATAGTTTAGTAGGAAATGGCCCATCGGTTCTGAGTCATCACCTGTAAGAATACAGGCAATAAAGGACACTCACAGACAAGTATATACACTGTCTAATCATTCTACATACGTCATTACATTTGTAATCGTCAGTTGGGAGAAAAACAAAGCTAACTAGAACAAAAACAAGTCTTATAAGCACAGATCAGAATGCCCCTGATACAAGGCGGATGCCTTCCTGTTTATCCTTAGACTGTCAGCCAGCTCATATCACTGAAGGTCAGCCATAATATCAACTGTATATGACTGAAAACAATATTAATACATATATCTTATTGTCTCTTATTCTACATTTGCAGTTACATTACGTGTGTATTGTGCACACAGTCCATTTAGGAAGTTCCTAACTGGACAAGTTAAAAATGAGATCTTAAATGGCACCCTATTGCCTGTACAGTAACCAAAGTTGTTTACATTTACATCTGTCGATTTCAGTCATTTTGCAGAGGCTACACTTATCCAGAGCTAACTCCCAGTTACTTATTTGGGGTTATTGAAGATACACTTTTGACAAGACTTTCTTAATGGGAACTTCAAAAGGCTTTGGCACTCAAGTGATGTCATCTGTTGTCCATCCGTAGATGGGCACACAAAGCCAATGGTGGCGATATGTACCTGGATGAGCTACATGTTATTCTGCTGAATGTGCTGGCTCCAGTCTCAATTTGTACCAGGGTTAGCTTTATGTTGGTCTCCTGGATGTGCTGGCTCCAGTCTCATCTGTACCTGGGTGAGCTACGTGTCGATCTCCTGAATGTGCTGGCTCCAGTCTCGATTTGTACCTGGGTGAGCTGTATGTTGGTCTCCTGGATGTGCTGGCTCCAGTCTCATCTGTACCTGGGTGAGCTACGTGTCGATCTCCTGAATGTGCTGGCTCCAGTCTCGATATGTACCTGGGTGAGCTGCGTGTCGGTCTCCTGGATGTGCTGACTCCAGTCTCGATATGTACCTGGGTGAGCTGCGTTTCGGTCTCCTGGATGTGCTGACTCCAGTCTCGATATGTACATGGGTGAGCTGCGTGTCGGTCTCCTGGATGTGCTGGCTCCAGTCTCATATAGCTTTCAAGTGGCCACTGCAGTGGTTCAGTGGGCGTCGGCATGTGAGAGGGCCAGGGGTGGGATGAGGTCGCCACTGGGTTCGTTGATGTCACTGAGGCTCACATGCCGTTATGCAGCGCTGCCGCAGATTTTGTGAAACACTTTGGGAAAGAGATGAGAAGTTCATGTCCCACTTTGGCTGGTTGCCAGTCAGCAGACACGTAGCCCTGGGTGGATTTAAATTAGACTGAGGTGGTTTTCCTCACCTATGGACACTGTGTGAATCAGTCACTGTTAAATGTTGTAGGGCAATCAGGGATTGAAACCAGACACCCAATGCCTACCCTACAGTTTCCCCTGAGGAGTAAGAGAGACAGTCAAGTCTGATGTCTCCTCCTGGTCTAAGCATGCAAGAAAGTGAAGGAGTAACTATCAGTAGGAAAAGTTTGCGTGTTTTGAAAGCATTTTGGGTACCTACATTCTGTAATTGCTGTTGATCTCTACGAGCCGTCTGTCATGTCAAATCTTTCTCTCTCCTTGGGGAAACACATGTGTTCCCATCTTTCAGTTCTCACCATCTCTGGTTCTGTGCATGACTATATCAGCATTTGTTCTCAAACCAATACACTGTCTGGGGTGGTCCCAGAGGACTTGGTGGGAGTCTAATGAAATCAATATGATTTAAGATGGAGCATTTAGCTGGTTAGTATGGTCCTACAGCCTCACTCTCCTTTTGGTGTGAACCTTATGCTCAACAGGCTTCATCCAGATAACCATCTGGAGGTCACAATTAAGTGCCTTACACAACACTTTCATCTGGCATGGGAAAGAAAAGTGCCTTTAGATTAAACTATAAAATGTTGTTCTGACAACCAATCGGCCGTTGTGCGTGTTTGTGTGCGAGCATGTGTGCTTGTCTTCGTGCACATGCTGAATTAGTCAGATGTCCATGACCTGCTGTACCTCCATTGTGTGAGGTGTCAAGCACTTACCCAAATGCTGTTGATCACATGCCCCTGTTACTGTCGCAGCGTTGAGTCAGTGCGGGGATGGAGGCGTGTCCTTATCCCGGACGGGGGTGGGGTCTTTCTTATTGCCTGCTGTTTGACTTGGGTTGGGACTGGGATGAGTCAGATCAAACTGGCAGCGTGTAGCACCCCCCCACACACACACATAGAGACAACACAGAGAGAGAGAGGGACAGTGTTATCTCTCAGAGCCTGCACTGTGCACACTGACAAGGGCTGTGTGGTCCTAAATGGCGCCATATGCACTAAATGTAGTGCACTTTGTGACAAATGGTATGCAATTTAGGATACAATGGGAGCCTGCACATAGCACAGACAGCCTG
This sequence comes from Esox niger, assembly GCA_016801105.1. Lineage (NCBI taxonomy): Eukaryota > Metazoa > Chordata > Actinopteri > Esociformes > Esocidae > Esox > Esox niger. The sequence continues at coordinate 2,585 of JACXGJ010009668.1, read as the reverse complement.
TTACCTTCTTCCTGTCTTCTTGACTTCCTTTGTTTCTTCCTTCACTCAGGGCGTTTGGAGTCTGGGGAAGAAGTGAAGCATGCTGGGACAGATATGCTATTGGTGTGTAATTATTTGAATGAGAGAAAAACAGAAAGGGAGAAAGAGGGAAAGGGAGCGAAAGTAAGTTTACAGATTTCCCCAAGAAGAAAGATTCAGTGCTTGAAGATTCCCATGTGTGTTCACTGAGCACAAGCCTATTAGATTCCCCATTAGGAATATTAAAGCGAGAAACTGTTTGCTTTTGTCTTATATGCGATACATCTGTTCATTATGTTTCTTAGACTCTTTCCATCCATCCCTCCCTCTTTTTCTCACTACTCTTTTCTCTTCCCAATCCAAGTCACTCCTTTCTCGTCTTCTCTCTCCATTCATCACTCCTTCCTCTTTTTCCCTCCTCACATCGTGTATCCATCTCTATAATTTCTCCTCCTTTCATCTCCTCTCTCTTTATCTCTCTCTTCACAGCTGGAAAGAGAGCCCATTAAAGAGGACAAGCTTTATGATCATGAATAATGGATGTGTGCTGAGAAGGGCTGCTGAATCACATGTCAGTGTAGACATTGTCTCTGTTTCTGATCCACCTCTGTTTTCAGCTCCCTGTGTTTCTGCTCCTAATCCACTTCTGTCAGTTCCCTGTGATTCTGTCCCGATTCTATGTATTTGTATTTTCTAACATGATATCTGGGCCCCAGTGTCCAACATTGGACTGTGGTTGGGGATATTTGACGTATAATCTGGACACTGGTTGGTGTTATTTGGACTATAATCTGGACTGTGGTTGGGGTGTTTTGGACTATAATCTGGACTGTGGTTGGGGTTATTTGGACTATAATCTGGACTGCGGTTGGGGTTATTTGGAATATAATCTGAACCCTGGTTTGGGTCATTTGGACTATAATCTGGACTCTGGTTGGGGTTATTTGGTTTATAATCTGGACTGTTATTAGGGTTTGTATAATGCCAGCTCACCAGTGCTCTCACAGTGTGTCCTCAGGATCCAGTAGGTTTCACTTAGTAAGCTAACGAAAAACTTAGTAAGCTAACGAAAACTTGAGAAGTAAAATAAAATGTAATTGCATTAAATGTCGGCATTGAGTCGACATGGAATGACTGATTTTACCCTCAGCTGACATTCAGTTATAAATAATTTGTCCCCTGCAAATTGACCATAATATAACAAGAATCATTTCAAACTTTGATATTGTTGGAATATGATAACATATGACTTAATGTATGCTTGGGAATGCTTGATAACAGGCTCTTATATTCTTTCATGAAAATCCTTTTAAGATAAATCCATTATTGTGCAAGAGTCTGATGTCCAACGATGGAATGTATTAGATTATTTTTTGGGCAGCCAAATAAAACCACCCGCCTATTGCCTATGGGTACACCTGCCCCTGTGAACATTACTACAGCTCTGACTAAAGCCGCTAATTAATAGCAAGCAGTCACAACAGTCAGAATCAATAATTCCTTATTAGCTGTGTTTGTGTAGGGATCGCCCCAAATAGCACCCTGTTCCCTACTGCACTTCTTTTGACCAGGACCCATAGGGCACTATATAGGGAGTAGGATGCCATTTGAGATGCATTCCCCAGAAGCAGCTCAGGATCCTGCTGGAGAAAGGCATCCACACAGAGTTGAAATGAAAGCCTGCAAAGTATTGATCTTTAAAGGCCAACCACATAGTTGTTTTCCTTCAGCATTATCCACATAATGGCTTTGCAGTTGGATGCAATTTACATCACCTACCTACACAAAAATCTATATGAAACAGTATATTGTTTTTCTGGTCGCTGTTACCTTGAAGTTTACATTAGTAAAAAAAATATTAAATAAAAAATAGAGCACAAGTACTAGGCCAACATATACAGTGAGATTAGAAAATGATTACCCTTTACATCCTGTCATGAAACATAAAATCAGTATTTTTCTTGCTTTATTTATGCATTTAAGGCTGCAAGTTACAAAAAGTTAACATTTTTAAAGTCGGTGGTGACTTTTTATAACCACTGTATACGTATTGTGGTTTATGTGTGTTAAGTGACCAGGGAATCAGTGCCACAAGGAAAGTACATGGAAATCCATTACAGATTATGTTGTCTGACAGATTACCTGGCTGGCACTAAACTTTTTTTGTGGCACACTTCACAAGTCAAGTACATATGAGCTTGTCTGTGAGGCAGAGTCAGTGATATGCCTGTGTAAGTGGCAGAGGGAGTACACCACACCATGCTCTCCTCATTTAAATTCGAAGCAGTTGTCGGTCCTGCAGAGCGCTGTGGAGGTACTGCTGAATATTTTAGGTCCAACATCAAGGCACTATGGCTGGGAAAACACTGGGAGTCACTAATTAAGGGGGCTGCATGTTAATGGGGGGGGCTGGGGGTTGATTGGGGGACATGGTGTTGATTTGGGGACAGGGATTTGATTGAGGGGGCTGGTGTTGATTGGGGGGATGGGGGTTGTTGGATGGGGCTGGGTGTTGATTGAGGGGACTGGGTGTTGATTGGGGGACAGGGTTTTGATTGAGGGGGCTG